>PVHP010002552.1:0-88406 GCA_004024765.1 Zapus hudsonius
AAAAAAATGATGCACTATAGAATGGTATCCCTGAACTTTCTTAACCTTTGACTAAATATAAGTAAATTGATATGAAATACCCTCTATGAAATCATTCATACTGGTTTTGTGCCATACATGTACCAAACATTCTTTTTCTTTCTTTTTTCATTAAGAAGTAGAAACTCTGTATGTACAAGTCATGTGTTGGTACCACCATTTCCCTCCTCCCTTTGGAATAGCGAGTTATGTGTGTGCCAGCGAGCACACAGTTAGTGGGGGTGGGGAGCTATGCCTCTGGATATTCATCCCACTATGGTTATAACAATTTTTATGCACTCTTCTCTGCAAAATTCCCTGAGACATGGTGGGTGAATTTTAATTCTGATTTAGTGTTGAGCTCTTAAGAGTCTCTGGATTTCTGCTTTAGAACATTTGAGAATTTTGGCTATCAATCTCCATCACCCTGGCACAGGTTGTCAGGCTGGCCGTGGAAAAGTGATCTTGTTCATCTCTCCACTTCCTCTGTGGTTTCACTTGGACCCTAGCTAATGTGTTAGGGATGGTGGTCCATCTCCTGCCAGGGAGTCAGCTATCATTTCTGGTCTTGTTATTAGATTTGGGTTGTCAACAGTTCTCACTGCCTTCTGAAAAATACAGATTCTCAAACTTAGAGTGATATCAGCATTGATTAAATGAAACAAGTGTTGTTATTTTGGCGAGAATATAATAGGTGTATCATCACTTTAGGCCCCTGGTTAATGGGAACATTCCCTTGGAGTCCAGATTCTTGGTCTCTGTAGGAATTTGGCTCAAGTCTCTGTTCTAACTAAGGGTTCCTTGCCAATGATTGAATCTCTTAGCCAATCAGAGCGCCTTTGATACCCACCAAGGTTGAGTGCCACCATTTCAATGGGGTGTACTTAATCATCAGTAGATGAAAATTCCTAATGAAGAATTTGTATTATTTTCTTCTAGATTTTGTTCCAAAATTTCATCCACAATATAAGCTATATGATAAAATAATTTTTATGGAAATGAGATCAAATGTGGTATTTTTGAAAATGAAATTTTTCAGGTCATATTAAATTTCCATCCATTCAAAATTAAATGCACTTCCTATATTCAAATGTAATCAATTTTTACTTTACATAAAACCCTGTTTTCTTAATATCTAAATATGAAATGTATTGATTTAATTTCTCAGAAGATACAATATGGGTAATATGTTTTAGAAAGAAGAAGAGTGATTCAAGATGTGTGTGATCAAAATTAGACATGCTTGATGTATTCGCTTTTGTCGCTGCCATCAGCAAGTAGCTGACAAGAAGCAACTTAAACTGGAAAGGTGTAGCTTAGATTGCAGTTTTGGAGTACGGTTCTTCATAGGCAAGGCATGGTGGCAGGAGCGTGAAGTAGCTAGTCTCAGTCACTCCATAGCCAAGAAGCAGAGAACTTACAATGTACCTCACTTTCTCCATGCAGCCCATGGAACCGTGCTCTCTAAAGTTAGGATGGGTTTTGCCACTTTAATCTAATCTAGAAAAATCCATAACAGATATTATCAGAGATTTGTCTCTAGAGTGATTCTAGAGCTAATCATCTCAACAATACAATACATATGATAACATTTGTTCTTATTTAAGGAAAATTTTATTCATAATTATAACAGAGTCAAGATTTATTCACTAAAAAAGCTTTAGAAACACAAATTTCAATCCGGGCATGGTGGCGCATGCCTTTAATCCCAGCACTCGGGAGGTAGAGGTAGGAGGGTTGCCATGAGTTCAAGGCCACCCTGAGACTACAGAGTGAATTCCAGGTCAGCCTGGACTAGAGCGAGACCCTACTGCGAAAAACCAAAAAAAAAAAAAAAAAAAAAAAAAAAAAAAAAAGAAACACAAATTTCATATCTCATCTTTTTTCATATTTTATTTAATCCTACAATAAGTAGAAGTGGTAAATACAGAAACTCACTATGTAATTCATATATATAACATCTCAACATTTTTAAATTACAAATAGAAACTCAGACTAAATAAAGTGGCTATCAAACAAAAAGAAAAATGTTTCAACACTGATAGGGACCTCTTACATTTGAAGAATTTAGTGTCTATTCAACAAGTTGTCCTTCCTTAGAATATAAGAGGCTTTATCCTTGTTGAAACATATATCATTTTATAGCCTGTCCAAACATTCCTTAAAGAAAATGCACCTGATTTTGTATTCAGAGATTTTATCACTTAAAAAATGTATATCTTTTTACTTGGTTTTGTTACTTACATTAAACTAAAAACTGGGATGGCTGTGGACTAGTGAGGGAAGTGATGTCGGACAGGGGCAGAAACACTGCTGCATATTATGCAAGTCCTCCTCGGGATACTTTTTCTATGTTTTCTACCTCAGAGCATTATTACATTTATAAGTATAACCTTTAAGAAGCATTTTCTCAAGGGAAAAATCAATGTAGATTTGTTTTTCAAAATTGGAAATATTTACTAATAAATAAAGGACAACTAAATCTTACGAAGATCAGAAGTTATTTTTATGATTCGTGTTTTTATGTCAGCCTCCCATAGTGTGATAGTTAATATAAATGTAAATTTCTATTGATAGTAAAAAATGAAAATCATAAAAACAGAGTTTCCAAGGAAGCTATACGTGAACAGTTAACTACGTGTCCTCTTAGAAGACAAAGATCCAATGATAAAGTCCCTAGAATGAGCTGGAGAGATGGCTCAGGGGTTAAAGGCACTTGCTTGCAAAGCCTGGCCCTCCCATTTGATTCTCCTGTACCTACATAAATCCAGGTGCCCGAAATGGCATGTTCATCTGGAGTTCATTCTGGTGTGCCAAACTCTCTCTCTCTCTCTCTCTCTCTCTCTCTCTCTCTCTATCTTTCTCTCTCTCTCTCTCCTCTCTAGGTAGCTAGCTTTGCAAATAGATTAATAAATATAACTTTTAAAAAGAAACACTTGAGAGAGTGGTGGGTCATGAAAGAGACCTATAACCACAGCCAATCATTCATTCGAGATAAAGTCAGCGAGACAGACACCAAGGATTTTCAACACAATTTAAGGTGGAAGCCCAGAGACTCTTAAGTTCACAACAACAAAACAGATTTAAAATTCACCCTCCATGACTCAGGGAACTGAGTGGAAGAGGGGGAGGAAAGATTATAAGAGCCATGGTGGAGGAGAATATCCAGAGACATTGCCCTACTTAGCTACAATTCATAAAGGGGGCAATCTTGATGCCTCCCATGCTATCCATAGCCCCTTACCACATGGATTGATCCAGCATGCCCACTGAGGAGGATACTCAGTGTATTGGGGACAAGGAAGGAAATGGGAATACCAACACAATATTTACTCATTCAATGTATCAAATTTTGGACAATGAAAATTAAAAAAAAAGTTCCCAGAACTATCCGGAACAAAAGAGCATGAGTCAGGAGATGAGAGGAGACAAAGAAGCATGCTAATATAGCAAAAGGAGAGCAGGGACAAAGGAGAGGGGATTAAGGGCCATGTGGATAGTCATCTATTTTCAAAGCTACTACCTGGCAGGCTGGTGTCTTTATCAAGTATACCTTTACGCAATTATGAAGTGTAAAACATTTTTTCCAGAATATTTAATTGTCATTCACTGCACTGATATTTCTAAGACATTTAAGAACCAAGGGGATATAAAAAAGTTTTGGTTTTGCTGAAAATAAAATATTTAAATAAGGAATACATTCATACCAGTGTCATAATTCTTGATTTAAAAAATACATAAATTGTAGGTGTCTATTTCTAAGCATAATTAACATTACTTTAACTTCGACACAAGCTGTTTGACGAATTTTACTTTAAGCGAAATTTTGACAGCAAGCTCATATCCAAGTAACCTTCACTATACAGTGATTCTGAAAATATGCGGAGAATTGATGACCACTTTCAGCATTTACTCAAAGAGAAATACAGAAGAAAATAAAGCTAAGAGAAATGGCCATCCATTACCAGCTCACAACAGTACCTTAAACTTCTAAGTCCATTAATATTGTTATACGTTGCCACCACTCAATGTAAAAACACTACTAAAAATTCCATACAGAGTGTTATAAGATATAAATTTGGCAACTGCAAGACATTCCTTGGATATTTGCTGAACTTAGTTCAATGTTATATTTTACTGAAGAAATTAAAATTTTTATGTTCTTCATAATTGCTTTGTGGTGATACAATATATTCTTGCTATGATTCAAAGAAAGAATTACATACAATATAATCAATATGACATACTTACATATTACATATATAGAGGAGAAAGAACAGGAACAAGAAAGAAAAAAGGAGAGGAGTTCCGAGAATTGAATCCTTCTAGGAGCTCCAAGAATTGAATCCTTCTAATTCCTTAGAAGATGGAATGAGAAATCCATTTGCATCTTCTGGTATCAAGTTGGGAGACGTGTCAGTGTGCTTGCTTGAGGAGACCTATTTTCACCATGTGGCTATGCCCGCCCCAGTACTGGACCATCTTCCATTATAGCTGTAAAAAAAACTAAACAAAGCTTTGTACAGTCAGTGTTTAACCACCTTATGAAAAGTTACAGAAAGCAAAAGGAAAATGTGGTCGTCTGGAAAATATCATACCCAGTCCCTCGTTTCAGTTGAATGGTTTTGAAACTCAAGGTACAAAAATAAAATTAAACAGAGGTTTTTGGCAACATACAAGAGAGTTCTATGTCATCCTGCTAAGAGTGATACATTGAAGATCGTGCATTTGATCCTTGTTAGCTCAGCTAATTCTAAATTGTTAGACTTGCTCCTGGCCAAATCTATTATTGATATTAATTATCTCAAAATATTCTATTTTCTTTGGGGTAAATGCAAGGAAGAATACCTCAAAATTTCAGTGGAAAGTCCATAAATGAATAATAAAATTATTTATGTTCCAAATGAATAAAACATACATATTTTAAAGTATGACTAGATATGGGATTGAACCATTTTGCCTCTTATGTGGACACTACCTCTCTTTGCCTCAGTTGATCCCACTTGTTAACTATAAAATGTATCCTTGTGTGTAAAATAGAATCCAAATTTAAACCTATTATATTTTCATGTAAAATTAATGAAGAAAAGGGAACTTTAAAAAAGTAGCTACATTATAAAAGTCATGAAGATTTTGGTTATCTAAAAATTACTCTGAAAGATGAATTGGATCAAATATTGCATAGAGTAAACTTGCCTCATCAAAAGCCAGTGGCATAGGATTCAAACTGGCAGCATCTTCATAATAGTTATTATGAGTATTTAATATTTGAATATTTGGTTTTGTGGTATTTATTTTCATTAGATTCCTATTCTTCTAATGAAATACCAGAGATAAGTTAGAAGAAAGATTCGGCCCATGGTTATTAGACACTGCCAATTTAAGGCCTAGGCTTGACAGGGAAGTGGTGGAGGAAAGCTCCTCATTTTGTGGTGTCCCAGAAGTACAATGGAGATAAAAGAAGAGATAGGCCCTCAAACTCTCCTATGAGGACACACTTCCACTGACATAAATTCTTTAACTGTTTTTCACTTTTCAGAATTCTGGCAAATCTCAATCAAGCTCCTGTCTCAGGACCAAGGTTTTAAAACAACACATGTAATTTTAGAGAAAATTACATTTATAAATAATAACTTGATCATTTTCATGCTTGAGATATTCATAAAAATTATTAAAACCATAGTAAAATTGTACTCATAATGCTGAGAAAAATTCAATATAATTTATCAAATGTAGTTGGTGAAGCAAAGCTGCATTCTTTCCTTGTGACTGAAGAAAGGGCCTATTCGACTCATAACTCATGATTATTGATGTAGAAAAAACAACAGAATACTTTTCAATAGTTTATTATAAGGTGGAACACATGCCTGTCCACTGAAGGTTTGTTTTAAATCTATTTCATTCTTCATAAATAATTAGGTAAGTTAAATCAGTTGCTACTAACAAAACCAGTCAATTTTATTCATGTCTTTTGTTACCTACAATATATTAAATTATTTAATTGATGAAGTATTGGAAAAACAGAAACTGAGCTATCACTGATGTTTACATTTCCACAGCTATAAGGCAAAAATGTTTTGGAAATGTTTAAATTTTAGTCAATAGCAAATTTTATGTTTACAGGGCTAAAGTAATTGGAACCGGGTCTGCATCCGTTTCAGGAAAAGCATGTAATCTCTGCCTTTTTGTTTCCTCCACTTTCTTCAATGATTTCACCTAATTTTCCTTTTAACCCTGCATCTCAATTGTCCCCTGAATCCTTTGATTTACATGCATTTTATGTGCAAGTCACACTGGTTTTATAGAGTGTAGAATGATGAAATAAGTGCATAGCCTCAGAGCAATATCTCCTTATATGATATGTTATTTTATACTCAAAAGCATTAATTTGCATTGAGATCAATGAATAATATATATGAATGTGGACATTTCTAGAGAAGAAAAGGCAACACTGCTTTAAGTTGTGGCAGTAGAGTTAAATCAACTCAGTTATATTCATAAATGTCCTAAACACATATCTGATACAAAGAATAAACAGTGGGAAACATAGCGACATATCTTGCAAAGGGTAATAAAAGTATACTTTTGTATAAGATCTTGATTGATGAGCCTCCCATGTGATTACAGATGAGACAGATATATGCTTTATTGAGACAAAAAATCATAGCATTCATAGATTTAGAATTCTCATTTTTAAAATTGAAAACTATTAAAGAATCATAATCTCAAAAGAAATAGCATGCTAAGTTTATTACTGAATGAGTGTAGCATTTAACCAATGCTAATAATAAAATCTGCTAAATAAATTAAATTTGAGAACATATATATGTTTGAGCAAATGTGAACCCAACATACATATATACATATATACATCATATATACATAGATACATCATATGTACATGGATACATATGTATATCATATATACATGGATACATATATAGATCATATATACATAGATACATATATACATCTTATATACATATATACATATATGCATAGAAACATAGATACATAGATACATCATATATACATAGATACATAGATACATCATATATACATAGATACATAGATACATAGATACATAGATGCATATATGCATATATAAATAGACTCATATATACATTTACACATAATTACATATATACAAATATACAGTATACATATATACATATAACATCATATATACCTATATGCATCCTATATACATATACACATCATATATGCATATATAGATAGATACATAGATAGGTAGATAGATAGATAGACAGATAGATAGATAGATAGATACATACATACATACATACATACATACATACATACATACATACATACATACCTACATACCTACATACATACATACATACATACATACATAGTTATTTTATTTCTTCCTGAAAGAAAGCATAAGATGGAGCCTGAAATAATGAACAATATCATTATGACATATGTATTTATATGCCTATTTCATATAAAGACTAATTTGTTTTATCTTAACAATAAGGCATTGTGTGGAATGTGACCTGTGAACAATTTAAGTGACTGCATTTAATTTTCTGCCCACTTGATCAAATTTGAATTCATTAAATAGCATCCTATAAAACCTTCTTGTAATTTTTTGCATTATATGTCCTGGAATTTACCTCACCCATGATGCATTGTCTCAGGAAGGCCAGCTTAAGTGTTATTGTATATGTCAGATCTTAATTTAAAGTCATCTAATATACATTTTTCTTATTTGATTTTTTTTATTTTTCCCATTAATATCCTTAAGAGCAATCCTACTGCATTTTGCACTAATGTAACCCCAAAGCTCCCAAAGATACAACAAAATTTAACAAATTTCACTATTTTCAAATTGCACATTTAAGAAAGATTATCACTTTGATTTTACAATTAGTAAGAGGGTACTCTAAAATAGAGAATTCTGAAAAGTTTTCTTACATTGAATTAGTTTTGAATTAAATAATGAGTTTTAATATATTTTATGCTAATTGATGTACATTTATGTGATTCAGAGTGAAATTTCACGACATGTAGCTGACGTGCAATGATCAAATCTGAATTAGTAACTCAAGCATTTTTTTCGTTCATTTGGCATGGAGATACTTAAATTCATCTCTAATAGTTATTTTGAAATATTCAGTCAATTGTTGTCAACTGGTGTTATGAGAATGTGATGTATAAACTTACAAGTTATTCTTGTTAGAATACACTGTGTCATTTTTTTCATTCTCTGTGTTACTGTCCTATTCATCTGAACTTCCCATAATCTTACTATTTACAGGCCATAATCAAGATATTCAACACAGTTTCCTCCCTGCAATTACAAGTAACAGAATGTCATTTTTTCCCTTAGACTGTGTATGTGTGTTTTGTGAGTGTGATGATGTGTGCACTTGAGAAGAGTGCTTGCAGACCTTAGAAGAACAACCTCAATTGTCTTCCCACATCCAAATTGATTGAGAAAAGTCTTTAATTCTTCAAGACTTCATACACTAGGCTAGTTTGCCAGTGGCATTCCTGGAACTTCTGTTGCCACCAGCATCTTACTGTAGGCGCAATGGGAATGCATTTGTCTTCTACAGCATCAGGCTTTACTTCAGTTATGGTCCCCTTGGTCCCTGGAATTTCTTTCTTCTTATTGCTTAACAGTATTTTTTTTGTATATGTATACCAAAGTTTTTAAACCATTCATCTGTTTACATGTACCTGGTTGACCCAAAGCCTTGGATTTTTCATGCTTCTCCAGTAAACATGGATGATTGACTGAGAGATTTAATTTCTGGTGATTTACACTTAGTAGCGAGATTCCTGAAGTTTTGCTTTTACTTTTTTTAGAGGCCTACACATTGTTTTGTGATGGTAGGTATACTCATTCTTATTCTCATCAACAGTGTAAGGGCATTTCCATTTATCCATATCTAACATAGTATTATTTTATTTTATTTTAATATTTTTTATTCATTTTCAAGCAGAGAGAGAGAGAGAGAGAGAGAGAGAGAGAGAGAGAGAGAGAGAGAGAGAGAGAGAGAGCGCGCACCAGGGCCACCACCTTGTGGGTCTGGCTTATGTGGGTCCTGGGGAATTGAACCCTGGGGTCTTAGGCACTGGAGGCAAGTGCCTTAACCGCTGAGCCATCTCTCCAGCCAGTATTATTTTATTTTTAATAATTGCTTTTCTAGATGGACTAAGGTAACATCTCATCATGATTTTAATTTGCCATCTTCAATGTTAGTGATAATGAATCTTTTCATATTTCCATAAAGTTTGTCCTATATTTATCCTCACTTGAAGAAAAATTCCCATTC
This sequence comes from Zapus hudsonius, assembly GCA_004024765.1. Classification (NCBI taxonomy): domain Eukaryota; kingdom Metazoa; phylum Chordata; class Mammalia; order Rodentia; family Dipodidae; genus Zapus; species Zapus hudsonius. The sequence continues at coordinate 9,330 of PVHP010002552.1, forward strand.
GACTTATTCTATGTCTAAATAATATGATTTTTGTTGGTTTTATTATTGTAAACTAGTTAGCTAACTTAATATTACTGGAATGAATTCATGTTCTCATGAAAAATTTTCAAATATTTTCTGTTACGTGCTGCCTCATAACTGGCAAAATTTTTCCACTTTACTTTGCAGGAGATTTATATTTTGACAAAAAATCACATAATTATCTTTTTCTTTTGTTACTTATAATTCCAAAGTCATATACAAATATATTTGGTTATACAAATATCTTGAAGCATTTCCTCCTTATTTTTGTCTTGTAGTAGCTTCATTTCTTCTTTATCATTTGTGTGTGTGTGTGTGTGTGTGTGTGTGTGTGTGTGTGTGTGTGTGTGTGTATCCCTGTACAGACATGCTAGGGTCTCTTGCCACTACAATAAAAATGGCTTGACAATTTTATTTTGCATTTTATTGTGTCTTGCTTCTTTGACTAGCTTGGTCATGGAACTGGGTGAGCGGATTGTGCAAATAAGTGATTTTTTATTGCTGAACCATTTCCCATCACCTTAATTTCTTATAGCTATGTCTGTGTAAGTGTGAGATAGTTTTTATGTGTGATATGATACATGGCTCTACTTGCACTCTCCTACCTATGGATACTCAGTTTCCCTGGAATCTCCATTACACTTCCTTTTATTTAATATATGTTCTTGCTACAATCAAAAATCAGTCACTAAGGGCCTGGAGAGATGGAAAAGTGATTAAAGGTGCTTGCTTGTAAAGCCTGAGACCCTGGGTTCAATTCTCCAGTACCCATGTAATTCCAGATGCACAAATTTATGTCTGTGTCTGGAGTTCATTTGCAATGGCAGTTGGCCAAGAACATTCATGCTTTCTCTCTCCTTTTTTTTGAAAAAAAAATATATAATCTGTTACTAGACTCTTCTGAGTTTTTTTGTAATTTTTATAATATGTGCACATTTCAAATATATTTCAAACTAAATAGAGAATAATGTTACCATGTGGAGGTGTGAAGGTATGTCTTCATAAGCACAGGCATTTTTGATTCAGATTAATCTTGCCATTTGTGTCTCCAGGAGCATTCTAGAGGAAGTGTCACTAGATGTGGATGTTTCAGTCCAAGCCTAAAGAGCCTGCTTGACCTCTGGCTGTTGGTGTTTGCTGGCTGTTGGTGGCTTCTCTCTCCTATGGATATATGGAAGTGAGCCAGCATCTTCTGCCATAATGATGCTTCCCCTCGAATCAGGAAGCCTCGAGTAAACTCTTTCTTCCACTAAGCTGCTTCTAGTCAGGTGTTTGTCCCAGCAATGAGAAAGTAATGACAACATACTGCATTCAAAAATTTTGCTATTACAAATTAACAGATATCATTATTGAAAGTCAAATTAGAGCTCTCTCTAGTTAGGTATTGTTTTTGAAATATAGTACCTCATTTTATAAAGTTTATAAGTATATAAAAAGGTAATTTAAAAGTAGGCCTACTATATAAGAAATATAGAAAATAAGGCCTGGTGATTTATCAAAATGGTGGGATATTTACTTAGGGTTCTTGGTTTTACTCCCAGAACACATTCACACACACACACACACACACAAACACTTATACACACAAACACACACATACACACATACAGACAAACACACGTACACACACATACACACCCAAACATACACACACCTACAAATATACACACACCTACACACAAATACACACACACACATACACACACACAGTTCTAATTCCACTACACCCAGACTCACAATAAATTACTACTCCCACCATTTATATTTTCATTTTTTGGTTAATCTTGCAATGTGGCTCAGGTTGGTTCTACCTCATTATATAACCCAGACAATGCTCCATATATTAAAAGAATCACAGGGCTTCCTTTCAAAAATAGTGAAATATTATCATACTTATATATGCATGCAAGTATACACACATGCCTCCTTCCCAGAGTGATCCAAAAATTTATGTCTAAAACTGCATACTAGTGAACACTGAACCATAAAAATATCACTTACATATTGTCATTGAGCCTTGATAATGTGGAATCAGAACTCCATGGCCCTATTTAGACCATGGAAGCTTATAAGTGTAATATCCAAAGGCAGTCCATTCTACCGTTTCTCTCATATTTATGAATTCCAACTGGTACTCACTTCTCCAGTGCTCTCAAGTTTATTGGGAATAAACATAATGTCTAGGGCAATCCTTACATGCGTCTTTGATATGAGAAAGTATTCCCAGAAACAGAATTCACATCTATTCATATTCTAAGATGGCTCTGAGCAATTGACTAGAGGTACAGGTGGTGAGGTTTATGATATACCCATTCAGAAAAAAAAATTTAAAAATAAATGAAAACCAAGAAGATCAGATTTGAAAATACCGGCTACATTAAATTTTGCAGTTTAGTTCAAGCATAATGTAAGCTTACTCACCAGTTCTGGAATATTACCAGCACTAACCAACATTGCATTTGGCACTCACAATGTAGCAACTGGTGTGACAGATATACTCTTTGCAATGCTCATCAGGAAAATTGACCAGAAATACAAAAAAAAAAAAAAAATACAACAGAGCTCTTTACTCTTTTTCTTAGGGCTGTGTTAATTTCCTTCTGTTGTTAGTTTATGATCCATGAACATTTAAATCTGAAATTTTCCAACTGCAACTCATTGGCTAGCCTGTGGATTTATGCTTTGACCTAAGATATTTCTTCAACAATAATAAAATACTATAAAACAAACAAAACATTTATATGAATATCTCTGCTCTATTCTACAAATCCTAAATATGTGGTCTCTAGCCTGTTGCCAGTTTGCCAAGCTCAAGTCTAAACACTAAGACTATTTCTCTTAGTGTTTATAAGTACACATAGGTTTTAGATAATATCAACAAACTGAATGTATTACCTTATTCAATGCCCACAACCATCTTCTGCTTCATTATTCTTCTTTGTCAGATATTACTTAGCAGAATCCAATGATTATATGACTTGTCAACATCAGGCAGTTAGGAACTAATGGAGACAGGGTCAAACGGGGCTTCACCTGGCCTCTCCTTCAATATCCATCCATGACTGAAAACATTACTGCTGGATCATGCTTAGCGACCACATACAAGAGCAGAGAGACAAACCCTCCATTTTCTTCCTCATATGTGGCTTCTAACAGTGTTAAAAGATTAAGAAAATCTGTCAGTGAACAGAGAGACTGTAAAAGGGAATGGAATGAATTGTGGGGGGAGTATCAGGGTGGGAGGACTTATACACTAAACTAATAATAAAATGACACTATAAAACCCTAGCTTTTATACAGTAAGCTCCTGAGGAAGCTGAGGGCACCACCTGATAGGAGGGGCCATGAATAGAATGGGAGGAAGTATATATTATTGGTTCCTTCACACACTGAGCTGTTGATCAAAGAGAACCAAGAGGTCCCCAAAACATGACAGACTTCTGTCAAAGCTCTTGAATACCTACCCCAGGCTACGGTAAGACAGTATTGCTGAAGAAATCACAAAGTGTCATCAAACAACACCACGAGATCCTTCTAGATTCAGAATGGTAAGCAGCTCCCAGATGGTAGCATGTGTAGTACTTGAAGGTGTTCAATGAGCTGCCAGGGGAAATTGGTGAATTATTGTTGGAGAAAGCAGAGACCACTGAGGAACAATATAGACAATTGTCACAAGAATGCTGAACACAGGGCGATGTGGAAGATAACAGCAAGTTAAAAAATGCTCAACTGTGCAATAGTGCTACTAAACCGAGGAGGGTAATCAATGGCTTATTGATTGGATAAGAGTTCTTCTCAGTGACAAGGAACCCTTAACTGGAACTGGGATCCATGGCTAAATCCTATGGGGACCAAGATCTTGGACTCCTATGGGAAATTTTCACTAGCAGAAAGGTACAGAGAAACTACACCCGTTAAGAGCTAGCCAAAATAGTAATGTTGTCTCATTTAACCTATATTAATCTCACTCTCCAGGGATTCAACAGGGAGATTCTGTTGGTGGTTTTCAGAAGGCATTGAGAGAGCCCAGGAAAACTCATTTCCATCAACAAGTCATTGGATGATGGCTGACATCCTGGAAGGAAACAAACCACCCCTGGCCTTCACACAGGACCCAAATGAATCTTAAGAGAAAGTGACATGACATATAGGAGACCAATCACCACAGAAAGTCTGATAACTCACAGACACCAAAGATATCCAACAAAAACCAGGGCAAAGATCCAGAGATATTTAACATCTCAAAAACAAAGCAGACATAAAACTCATCCACTATGACTCAGGGATTTGAGCAGAGAGGGGGTGGCAAGATTGTAAGAGCCACGGTGGGGGAGGGAGAATATCCAGAGACATAGCCCCCCTCAGCAACAATACACAAAGGGGGAAGGAAAAAAAAAGGCAAACTCTAGTGCAGTTCATAACCCCTATCTTATGGACAGATCCAGTATGCGCACCAGGGAAGTATTCCAGTGGTTAGGGAACAGAGAGTAGGGAAATGGGGACACATTCACAAGATTTACTCTTATAATGTTGTCATGGTTTGATCCAGGTGTCCCCCACAAACAAATGAATGCGTTCTGGGTAATTGTTCCTCAGCTGATGGCAGTTTGGATTTTACAAATTCAATGGAGCTGTGTTGTTGGGGGCAGACTTTTGGGGTTATAAGCCAGCTTCCAATTGCCAGTGTTTGGCACACCTTCCTGCCGCTGTTTGCAGTGCTGTGGTAGAGGTGATGTCCAGCCCTCTGCTCATGCCATCGTTTTCCCTGCCAGGATGGAGTCGCCCCTCGAGCCTGTAAGCCAAATAAATCCTTTCCTCCACAAGCCACTTTTGCTTGGGTTCTTTCCACAAAGCAACTAAAATGCTGACTGCAACAAATGTATATACTCATTCATAATAAATATATTTAAAAAAGAAAACATTACTGCTGAACTTTATAAACTGAGGTTCAAAATTACTGGATAGGGAAATTACATGTCCTGTGAGTATTTAAAAAAAGGAAGCAAAGTAATTTTTGAACAGTGAATTAAACAAATTTTAAAAAGACATGCAATTATTTGAAGTGGTTTAATCTTGAAGCAATAAATATTTCTAATATGGACATATGCATATAATTCATGATATGTGTGAAGAATGAAATTTCTTTTACTTAGCCATATAATAATTGCTGACTGTATTTATTAAGATGATGAATAAAACTTGACACAATCTTTGAAGGTATCTAGTATCTTCCTAGAGACAGACTAAATTGTGTTTTAGAATCATAATTATATGTGCAGTGATATATTGCTTAATTAACCAACAAAATTATGTGCAAAAACTTGGGTCTACTGGATCCACAGGCAAAACTTTACATGATGAGGCCAATAATTATTTAAAATATTTGGTAAGATTACTAACTGGAGATCCTATCATTCAATGATTGGGAAAAAATATTTAATGTTTTAATTATTTATCATAATCTATTGCAATTTATGAAAATATTTATACATGCTGTTCTATGGCAAATATTATAACAAAATCCCTATTTAAAATAACTTAAAGTAATACTTTCTGTACTCCCCTTAATTATTTAGTAGATGATTTTATTTTCATGATCATACTAGAAGTCTGAATTTGACACTGTGATATCAGGAGCTTTGTGAAAATAAGCTCCAAGTAATCCCTAACATAACAACAATGCCAACATAAAAAAATGAGACCTAACTTTCAAGGAAAGGAAAGACCTTTCTGTGAAATATATTGTTAAATGTACTAAAGGTTCCAATGACAGAAGTGCCTAATTAGGAGCTGTCTAATGAATGTGCCATTTCAAGCTGTGCTGAAAGTTGGTAACTTATTATTCAGCAGTGGCCTGGGAATGGCTAATTTGAGAGTTGCAATATCTCCAGATGCACCATGCTTCCATAGGAGCAAATAGGCCTTATTTGGATGCAGTTCCTTCACTCATTTCTTAGGAAGATTTTTCCAAATATGTGATATTTCATCATTCATATATAGAAAATAGTTCGTGGCATCTTCATACTCATTAAGTAGTTATGTCTCCAAATGACCCTAGTTTTTTTGTAAGATATAGATTGTCTTTTCATTATTACATTTAAAATTCATTTAGCAGAGACAATTTTCTTTGGAGGCAAACACCTTTGATATATTTTGAATAGCTTCAACAATGCATAGTTTATTCTAAGATACTGTGGGAGTAAATGAAAAGCAGAATGGTTGGAGATGAGGAAACATTCTTCATTAACCAATGCAGATCTGAAGTTACTTTTTTGTCAATTCTAAGGCATTATATTTCATTTTAAGAAAAAAAAATCATCACAAGAAATAATAACAAAACTATAGAGCCCCAGAGCCTTGGGGAAAATCAAAGTTGAAGGTATGGTTTTCCAGCCCTGGTCAATAAAATTAGCAGAATCATCAAAGGTGACCCCTGATTACTACTGAGGATGTGTGAATCACAGTCATCCTACTTTAGGTTGAACTTAATCAGATAAAAATTAAATCAGACCACTCTTACCACGTTGACTATGCTTGTTTATATCAACAACATAAATGCTTAATTAATTTTCTAAAGAGTGTCTGTGCATTTGGTTGATGTTAATATTTTCCTACTAAGCCTGTATATATGCAAAATTATAGACAAATAATAGTTATTGATTCACATGTGGTAGCTAGCGTTATTTGCAAGGAGAGGGAGAGGAGGAAGGGAGAAAGAGAGTCAGAGAGAGAGAGAGAGAGAGAGAGAGAGAGAATGGGCACACAAGGGCCTCTGAGACACTTTGAGCATCTGACTTTATGTGGGTACTGGGAAATTAATCTTGGGTCATTCGGTTTAGCAGCAAGTGCCTTAACTGCTGACCCACCTCTCCAGCCCCTGTTAAATTATGTGTGTGTGTGTGTGTGTGTGTGTGTGTGTGTGTGTGTGTGTGTGTGTGTGTGCTTCTGGAATTCTGAAATTTCATCATAAAACTAAACAAGTAAAATAATAAAAAATGAGTTTGACTTCCTGTGATTTTTCTGTTATTGTTTTATAGGAATTTATTTTACAGGAAACAAAACAGGCATCAATAGTGTAGCAGTTCAAGCGTCCTTAGACAATTATAAATACCCAATTGTTATATATTATTTTCATGGAATTATGCATGTGATCATGCTATGATATGAGATTTTACTGTTGAGGAAACAATTCGGTTTCCATCTTCATTTTTATAACATTTTTTCTATTCATGTCATTTATAATCTCAGCCGTTTTGAATCTGTTTTCTCTCCTACCTGATATCCTGAATCTGACTCACTGACCTACAAAGCTCATTAAATTGCACATATCTTTCCAGTGCAGGCTACACAATTTTGCTGATTCTGCAGTCTTAGGGGCATAAATTACTCCTGGATGGTTTTAAAAAGTCGCCTTCATTCATGTGTTTTAGTTTATATTGTTTTTTTTCAAGTGCAAAGTAGAGATGGCTCAGAACATAACAAAACCACACATTCAGCACATTTTCATGCTCTATTGCAAAACAGAAGGAAAATGGGGCAGGAAGGAGAGACCCTGGATATACTTCTGTCTGTTAAATTAATCACAATCTCAGCAACTTGTGATTTTTTTAGATATTGAACATTGACAGTATCAGAAATGTGGCATTTTCCCTATGTAGGTATGTAAGCTCTCATAGATTTTGGAGAATTTATAGTCGATTCTTGAAGATTAATATCAAAGCAATTTCCTCCGACTCCTGGAGTGTCTCATTTTTGAACTGCCACAATTCTGGGAGATAAAGGGCAGTGAGCAGAGGAAGGAACATTCCTTAGGATGTTGGAAACAAGAAGTTTGGCCTGTGTTTTCCTGGGGGACATCCTCATTTCTTATCACATTGAAGCCTTTACATCTGTCTCTATATCATACAGAAAATGTCTAAGGGAAATGTCACATATGGCTTGTTCAACAGGTGACTAGGGATGGCGTTAAGCACCCTCATTGTTCTTGCTTTCATTCATCTTTTGGTTGAGTGAAGCCACGTCCATTTCCGATTGTGTGATAAAATTTTATCAACAGCATTAACTAGGTAGACTTCATCCAGAACAGAATTCATAAAGTAGCTCTCCTCAGCTACAGTGAATGAAGTAGGTTTAACTTTTCTCGTGGCAACAGTACAACACTTCAACAATATATGAGATCTCCAAATGCTTAGAGAGGTGGGATTAATTATTTACATGCTGACTCGATTACATTAAGGACTTTAAATCTCCAGTATTAAATATTTAAGCTCCTGGAATGGACACTTAATTCTGTTTTTTTTATTGCACTTCAGAGGTAAGAGATATTGCCTAGGATTGTCAGAAGTCTATAAGAAAACAGTGTGAGTGTGAGTCAAGTGGAGTGATTAGGAAATATATACCTGATGTGAATCTCTTCTTTTCACTTATTAGGATGCTTGAATTTTTAAAATGGTGCATTTAAAGCAAATATTTCATTTCTAAATTGGAGGTTTAAGCTGCTACTTAGGTAAGCTGGAAAAGCAGGTCTATCTCACACTTTCATCCAAGTACATAAACAACTATGTAGTCTATGATGATACTGTATGTTTACTTGCCATCTCAAAGCTGTGTGTCCTTCTACATGTCCAGAGATATATATGTATATCGTCAGTGTGAATCTGAATGCAGATGCTTCATTCTCATTGTTTGGACCCTAGTGGAAACAAAGTTGCTGAAAATGCTATGATATTTTCTTGTTTTGTCTTTGTGTTTGGTCTCTGTGTGATTCTGGTAAGAGCCCAGCTTTGCAGAAGCCCGGTACCATGGTGACATATTTTTAATATTCTTACTTTCAATCACAACACAATGGCACCATTCCTTTTTCTTCCTTATTACAAGAATACTTTAATAGTAATCTCTTTACTAATCCATAAGGACCTCAGTATCATATGACTTCCATTAACCCTGCTCATACAAATTAATTCAAGTGCACTTTAACTTTCCTACTGAGTGTTTTACTGGAACCCAAATAGTCATAGTATTTTTTTCATTTCCTATTTACTTCATTTTAATGTAGTAAAATATTAATAATTTCTAAATACATTGTTACCTATATTCAAAAAATATGCCCTATCCATCACACATGTTTTATTTTCTCTTGGTTATTAGGGAAATAACTTCTAATGAGCCAGAATTTTCTTCCTTGGAAGAGAGTCCTATCAGAATTGGGTGAAGACATATCCCTGTAAAAATAACACAGATACAACATTTCATGATTTGGACAGCCCTAGGTCTGTTTTTGCTTGCTTTTGGTACCAACACAAGCCATTTACATTTTCTACACTATAATTCTGTAAAATCTCATGAGAATATTACTGATTTTGAAATCATTTTCTTGATCATAGAATATATATTTGTTTATGTGGAGGTGCCCGTATGTGTCCTTATTTTATGAATTCACAGCTTTTACTTTAATCTGTTTACATGCCTTATGTGTGGGTAGGTTTGTTTTTCTTTCTTTTTTTTTAAATATAAATTTATTGTCCATAATGAGTTACATTATTTAGTGGGCAAACCATGAGTTGTTATCCCAAATTCTCCAAATCCCCCCTCCCCCTCCCTGATCAGTTGGATATCCTCCTCCGTGGGCTGTCTGTATTAGTCCTGTGGCAAGGGATCCTGGATATCCTAGTACTCAGCCTTGTCTATTTTTTATTGTCCATAATGAGTTACAATATTTAGTCAGCAAACAATGAATTGTTATCCCCAATTCCCTGCTGCCCTCCCCTCCCCACTCCTCTGGATAACCTCCTCCATGGGTCGTCTGGATCAGTCCTTGTGACAGGGGACCACGGATAGCCTAGTATTCAGCCAGGTTCTCCTGGCCCTAGTATGTTGTTACTGAGGGGTGCCATGCCTCTGGATAGTCTCCCCCACCATGGCTCTCACAATCTTTCTGCCCCCTCTTCTGCTTAGTCATGGTGGATGAGTATTAAGGCTGCTTTAAGGTTGTAAGCTTAGGGGTCTTTGTGTCGAAAATCATGGTTTCTGTCTCACTGGCTTATCCTGTGTTGATTTAATGGCTGTGGCTGTGGGTCCCTTGTTCATCCCAACATTCTATGTGGTGTTCCATATGGATCCTCCACGTATGACTGTGGTGGTTTCTCTTTTGCCAGAATCTCAGCTACCTGCCTAAGGTTGTTTGGTAGGGTTAGATGGGCCCCAGTGTTTGGACAATCTAGAACTGGATGGTCTCAACAGCCTTTGAGATCTGAGGCTAAATGAGTGATCTGAGCTTTCCATCTGGAAGCTATCATCAAGAGTTGCATGAGGGCTGGAGAGATGGCTCAGTGGGTAAGGCACACTTGCCTCTAGTGCCTAAGGCCCCGGGTTTAATTCCTCAGGTCCCACATAAGACTGTGGTGCTCTCTTACTTTCTCCCTCCCTCCCTCCCTCTCTCTCTCTCTCTCTCTCTCTCTCTCTCTCTCTCTCTCTCTCTCTCTCTCTCTGCTTAAAAATGAATAAAATATTTAAAAAAAGAGTTGCATCAATAAATATAAAAATATCAGCTCAAAGATTTCCTGAATTTCCAAATGATATATTCTTATAAGTTATAAGAACATATGACATAAAATTGTCAAATTAATTTTGAGATAAAGAGATCTAAAATGCTATGGTTTCTTAACTAAAATCTACTTCTATATTTTTCCATTATAATTTCTAAAGGGATGAGAATGGGTCATATTTTTCTTTCTTTAAACCTTTGTTTTTTAATTTTGAGTTCAAACAATTATATTTGACAGAAGTCGGGCTTGGAAATATGTCTTTCAAATGGCAGCAACTTACAGATATGCACCTGCCACCTTTCTGGCAGGATGGTGTGATAGTTAAAATGCTGCATTATGTTGTTTACCATTCTTGGGACTGTGTTTTGCTGTGGTGTGTTTATAATGGCCATTTAAACAATTTAGATTTAGCCTTTATGTACTCACTTTTTTGTATTTACAGTTCTCATGCATGTGCATTTTATTTAAAATTCTTAAAATCATGTCTTTTATTTACTTCTTGAATTTTTAGTTATGGTAAGATGACATTCATTAATTACTTTAGATATTGCTGTGACCTAAGAATCTGATAAAAACAATTTAAGAGAGAAGTTTAAGAAAGAAAATGTTATTTTGATTTTTCAGTTATGAGAATTATGGTCCATCATAGTTGAAATCAGCTTTTTGTTGCTTGGACAAATACCCAATCAGATACAGCTTATGGAGGAAAAGGTTTTCAGATTCCAGTGTAACACCATCAATGGAAGAAGACACTGACTCAGTTCCATAGATTGAAGCAGAGAGACAGCACCACCACAAACCACCAAAACTCAAACTTTTCTGAACACATCTAATAGGGTTGTGTGACAGTTAACTCCTTCAGGCAAGTTCCATAGATTCCAAACCTGACCCTTCCCCTTGAGTGGGAGGCATCTCTAACTAAAGTTCAAACCTGATCCTAAAATTGATTGGTCAAAGATAAACCAACCTCTCTGCTCACCTGAAACAGGGAATACTCACTGAACAGGTAAGTCTCCTCTTCTTCCCACATGGCATCCTAAGAGGAAGACTTCTAAATTCCCAGGCCTTAGAAAGGTAAGCAGTTCCCTCACCCCTGCCTAATGGCTGGGGTGAGGCTAGAGGGACTCAAGGTCTTCCCACACAAACTTTTTTCCTCATGATGGAAACCTTCTGATATATTGTTCTTCTTTTATTTGTTTGGCTAAACAGCATAGATTTTGCTAAAACTTCTCCCACTCTTCTCTCCACACTGGTGGCTGGAGATCTCTGTTATTTCCCACTTTCCTTTTAATAAAGTCTACCACTATATCTTATCCTCTGGTGGTCTATAATTTTAATTTTTTAACTTTATAGTCAAGAATCTGGGTAATCCTTAAATTCTGAGGTGCATTGGAATTTGCTAGGTATTATCTAAATTCTAATCTCTAGCTCCCCTGCTACAGCTGGACTGTATATCTGCCCCCAGTAACATGGCCCCTATACCAGTGATGTGCTTGCTAGGGTCTCAAGCTGCCAGCTCAATTTTAATAAAACCCCTGAGTATTTGGGGACATACATTCAAACTGCCACATCTTGCCTCTAGCCTATAGAGACTTGACCATTTCACAATTCAAACTGTATTCAGTCCTACTTCAAAAATCCCAGAAGTGTTTCTAACTTTAATGATGTTCCGAAATCTTAGATTTAAGATTGTCTTTTAACTGTAAGTCTGGTAAATTAAAATCCAAGTTATATACTTGTAACACATAATGGCATGAAGTAAATATTATCATTGTTAAAAACTCATAACAAGAAGAGACTGATCTAATGTGAAATCAATAACCACTCAGCTAACATCAAATATATGCAGTTCAAATTCCACATCTATAACTGGTAATGACAGTCTCTACTTTCCTAATTCTGCATTTCCAGCTGGGATCTCCAGCTGGGTTGGTCACAACCTCAGCAAACATCATGTCCCAAGCCAACAGCTCTCCATGGTAGCTATTGCAAAACTTGTTATTGTCTCCATTGCAAATCGTGGTCTGACATCATAACTCCCTACCATGGCATTATTTGGCTATAAACAGGGATATATTCCTGTTTCCCATTGACACATGTCCCAGCCATTGGAACCAGATCGATTCAAGCAATAACTGCCTCTCATGGTACTCTTGGAACTACATTCACTTCATGACCCACTTGCCTGCATTCTCTATGCTTTTGAAGATTATGAGGTGAGCAGTGGCATAGGCAAATTTGTTAATCCAGGGAGGAAACAAAGCATGACCTTGAATGGTTAATTCTTTAGAATTATTCAAACCTCCTCCTTGCTAAAGAATTTGTATTCCTATTACTTGAGCCCTTAGTGGTTCACCTTGAGGCCATCATTTCCATGGTTTCCATGGAAATGAGTTAGCCTACCCTCAGTGGTGATAATCTGTTTAAGAATTGCAACTTCAGTACCCTAAAAGCAGACTCTGTGTCTGTAACTTTAAACTTAAGATTTTGCTGTGATATACTGTACATTTTTCATATATTTCTTTTCCGTATTTCCACTAAGCATACCAGTCCATTTTTTTTTAAATTCAACCTTGCTCAAATTCTTGGGCATACTGCAACCAACCTTTCTGCCTGTACCCAAGTTCAATGGTCCTCCACTTCCCTTTTCAATGTTCATGAACCTTCACAGTCCATGATTCTCTTTGCACTTAGCATTTTCAAACTCTTGTTAGGATTAGAATTTGGTTTGGTTTCTATGTTGGGATATGTTTTAATTCAAGCCCAGCCACAACAGAATGAATAAGTGCTGCATGAAACAGCCCACAAGCCCCCTCCCCCTGGGTCCTCTCCCCAGGATGTAGGGGAAACTCCATTCTGATAAAAGCGGGGCAAAGGTCTTGGGCTGTCACAATAACCAAATGTGCAGGCTTGTAGCTCAAAGTTCACAGGGGAAGCAATGGGGAACCAATCACTTTAGAGCACCTCAACCCCTATGCACTTGCCAATCACTGGGGCAGAATGTGTTCCCGCCACTAGCTGCACAAATCATTTTAAAAGAATAGTTTATGAATTTCCTGCCGTGTGCTGTGATTTGCTATGATGGGAGCCCATTGCCTCAAACTGTATATATGTTGGAAAAAAATTGTAGCCTGGGTCCATGACTCCCACTAAGCTGGAAATAAACCTCTCTGTGTGACTTGCATTATGGCATGTGTCCTCTCTTCTTCTGAGGGGGTGGTCCTTGGACCGCAACACTCTCAACAGAATAGCTCATAAATCTTTGTTGACCTCATTGTGAGGTTACTCCAGTCTTAAGCACCAAATCATTCCACCTTCCTACAGCATACAAGTTGCAAAATACCAAAACCCATATGGTCAGAGTCATCAGCAATGAAACCACTTCTCTAGTGCCTATTTTACTGTTGCAGTTAGCATCTCATTATGCAGAAACAGTTTATGGGAGGAAAGGGTTTAACTCAGGTTTCCAAATTTCAGAGGAACACACACTCTCAGTGGTGGAAGAAGCTGGCACACATGCATAGATCCAAACAAAGGGGCAACACCAACAGCTGGTACCAAAACAATAGCAGAATTTCAAGATCTCTGTGTAAAGACATTGAGACAGAAGGAACACCGACATGAGCCCACTCAGGCAGAGATTGCTTTATTCCTTAACAAGTGGAGAGTGGACAGATTTCTCTCCAGCCTGAAGTTATGTCCCTGTGGAAAGCTTTCTGGAGGGTATTTAAAGACTGTAGATAAAGTTTTCCTAGGTCTGGGCCTCCTTATGCAACCGTCTATCAAGAGACAATAGGTGAGCATATAAAGGTTGATTGGGCTGGGCGCAGAGCAATTTTCAAAAGGGGCTTATCATAGATAGGATCGTTCAGATGTGAAAAACATCCCCCCAGGTGCTTTGAGGTGTTATCCTTGGTAAGATCCTGTGTTAAAACATTTTTGCAGGCTCAGGGAGCCCCTTCACTCTAAACACACCTACTAGGACTGGACTGAACATCACCCCCAGTGATACACCACTGTAGCAGGGGCCTACCTACTAGGGGCTCAATTTGAAACTCAATTTTCATAATAAAACACCTGAGTCTAGGGAGTCATTCTTACAAGCGATTACTTTCAAAGTATAACAATCATGTCGGGAAAGGCATGGTAGATTGGACTGATCCCGTTGGCACAACATTGATTGTCTACTATTGATACCAGGATACAAACAACTGAAAACTAAAACTGATATAACTGTCAGGATCCATCCTCAAAGACCCATGTAACAAAGTATTATCACTACCTGGGACCAAAGTATTCAAAAGACTATGAAGGATATGTGGAATCAAATTGCAGTCATAGACAGCAAATGATCTTATGTCTCAAACAAATAATTAATAATTCAAGCTCACTTTTGTACAGTTCCAGGATTACACAACAGATATTTACAACACTGAACTCAATGGAAACTCCTCAATTTTCCTCCTGTATTCCCTGAAATTCTTTTCTGACTTTTTAAAATGTCCTCTAAAGTTGACTATTTTTCTTCATGTGACTCAAATCAAGCAGTTTTTGTCCTTGGGAGATTTTTTAAATTAAATATAATGTTGTCTAATCTCCTTACTATTATAAGAATTATTTATAGGTGTGTGTGTGTGTGTGTGTTTGTGTGTCCATGTATGCTATGCACACCATGGTCTTTCCTCTGCAGATGAGCATAGGAGGCTTGCTTCATGTTTTGCATCTGGCCCTTTGCAAGCAAGCTCATTACCCACTCAACCCTAGGTTCTCTCAATTTTATGGCTGTATCATACATATTCTATTGTATCTGTACACCTTACTGCCTCACACATTTATCTATTAATAGACATTTTACTGTTTCCATTATTTCGCTTATTGTGCATAATACTGCAATGAAAATGAAGTGCAGATAATTCTTTAAAAATCTCACTTTCCCCTCTTGTGTACTAAAATCATTGATTTATGCTAATTAGTTTGAAAGTCAATCTATAATGATATGAACTATTGCTTAACTTGACATTGAGACCCCTGTGATATTCCCAGAATATTTAATGTAAGTCATTTTTTATTTCTTTTGAGATGAAACAGATAAATTGATCAAGGTCTCACTCGTATACTTGGGGATAGTTTTCATAATTGAACTTCAAATTGTTGCCCTGTTTCAAGTAATTTCCAATTAAGAAAACATACTTAGGTCACAAAATTTAAGATGTTACAAAGATCAGGAAGCTATTATTAGCAAACTGAACTGGATGAAGGCTCAAAATTGTTTCATGTGTAATAAATACAGCCAAGTGTTTTATGGACCTTTGTTGAAAGATCATTTACTTTTCTTAAAGATTTTTATTTAATTATTTGCAATCAGAGAGAGACAAAGAGTCAGGGACAAACAGAGAGAGAGAGAGAGAGAGAGAGAGAGAGAGAGAGAGAGAGAGAGAGAGAGAGAGAGAGAGAGAGAGAGAAGAGAGGCAAAGAGAAAGACAGAGAGAGAATGGGTTCACCAGGGCCTCTGTTCAACCTCTATAAAGGAAATCAAGACAGATGCATCCCATTGTGTACCTGGCTTTACTTGGGTACTGGGACATCAAACTTGGATCATTAGGCTTTGCAGGCATGTGTCTTAACTGCCAAGCCAACTCTCCAGCCCCCTTAAAGATTATTTTATCTTCTTCTATAAAGATCCCAAACTTCAGCTGTTTTCCTAATTCCAGAACTGAATTACAAGGTCTTCCTTCCTCCCTTTGATCTCAGGAACTTGTCGTGGTTGATGGACGTTGACAATTAAGTATTAAGGACACTTAAAAATACTTTACTACCTAGCCTATTTTCTCCTTGCCCACTACAATTTAGGAACAGGCTCAGAATAAGAGTGGTGAAACGGGTAGAATCTCTCTCAGCACTTCTACTGCAAAGTGACAAGCATAGTTCCAATTGTCCAGATCCATCACATGATGTAAATTATAGTAGTTGGTGTGCAACGATGAAAAAAATGCAGTTAAACACAGAGTGAAAGTGATCAAAATTCACACATCTATGGTCTCATAACACGAAAATGGCAGATGATCATCCAGATACAAAAAAGGTAGCCAGAAATATTGTCTTTGCTATAAGCCTAAGATCTCTTGAACCTATTTAAAATATGTAATAAATATTATAAATATGTTAAAATATGTGCATTTGAGTTCTGTTGGAATATACAGCTCCAACTCTGAAGATCGGAGTCTTCTTTAGCATCACATTGAAATAAAAAGGAATGAATAAAACAAGGCAAAGATGCAAGTATATCCGTAGAATAGGAGACATATGTGTTTATTTTATGTCTTGCTGGCTCTTTACCACAGACAGTAGCATTATCCATTGGAATATTGAGGGCTGTGTTAAAATTTCATTGTTTCTCTAATGGAAGCTGCAGCACAGCAGTGAGAATTTGAAAACACAGTTCTTCCTGGATTTGAAGGTCTAGTGCACATTGTGCTCATATTTCCTGTCACACTTCTCCCTTCTCTGTCAAAGAGGCACTTCAGTCAATCATGTGACAGTGCATCCCTGGGAATCATCAAGGTAGCATGGACACTATTTATGGCACAATCTTTTAGCAGGAGTATAAGTGAGTCTATGGATAATTTTTATTTGTCATTTACTCTGAAGGCTAAATATCAGTTCAGAGAGCAGAGGTATATTTTTCCTCGCACACTGTTGCATAGATTTGACAGCGATGAGGTGGAGGAGCTGAACACAAAGTTGGTAACATCACTGGAGTTACACCTTTAGAGCACTGCTAATTTACACTGCAAAAGGAATGGGATCATTGAAACTGGGTGTTGCAGAGTGACATACAATGCATTTGAGGAGCATGCTTTAAAAGAATGATTTTATTAGCTGAAGATATTGTGGGGAAATGGCTAAACCAAAAGTTGGTCCAAAACAAGCTTCAAATTTGCCATTTCCTGTTCAAACAGAGAGCATTGTAAAGGAGCTCTGTGATATGTTCCTTTAAAATAAATGACTTTGTTCACAGTGCCAATGAATCCACATGTCTGTAGGTGAGTATTTTCTGTCTACTGAAGTGTTTTCTTTCCAAATACATTCATATTCTAATTCAACTAAGATTTCAGCATCCTAATATTATTTCTAAGTGACTTAGAACAGCTAAGGTTTGATTTTTTTGACATTGAATTTAGTACTTGACTCCGTGAGTTAACTCAGTATGATTACTTGTGAAGATGACATTGTTGTGAGCATAATGGAAACTTGGTCCTTAGAAAGAATTAACATCTTTTTATTGGAAATTTACACTTGATCTTAGCCAAAAGGCTGGAAAGTGATATCTATATTAAAATTTTGTATGACTTAAAGAACCATCTGTGGCATTTGAATTCTTGGGTGACTTAGAAAGTAGTTAAGCTCAAAGGAGTTCTATCTGAAGATTATAATATATTGTAATTATATCCCATCCAGTCATTGATTCTTGGTGTAAAGTGTGGTAGCTTTAAACTTGCTCTCTGCTCTTCCCATCTTTCATTGTCTCACTAATGAGGAAACGAACAATCAAAAGCAATTAAAGGACAAATAAATTTAAGTATAATTCAGATTTGAAATATAAATCTGAAATATACTATTCAGAGTTCCTGAGAGGAGAGAGAGAGAGAGAGAGAGAGAGAGAGAGAGAGAGAGAGAGAGAGAGACTGATGAACAACATTTAATGTAGAAGAGTAAATGTATGCATATATAAATATATTCATGTATGTGCTGTTATGAACACATGGATGACATATTTGCTCTTGGCTGAGATTGCCAATATTGACCAATGACATGCCAGAGAACAAGGTGAAGAATATGACAGTTCCAGCCCAGGCCCTTGTCCAGGTAGAAGAGTGATAGAGAAATTTGAAACGAGAAGGATAGTTTTCATACTTAGCTCTTCATTCTTTTCAGGATATTAACGTATTGGATAAGGCCAAAAAGAACACTTTAAATTGTATACTTAATTTTACACTGAGTAATATCTTTGAAGGGTAGTAATAACTAT
Organism: Zapus hudsonius; assembly: GCA_004024765.1. Classification (NCBI taxonomy): domain Eukaryota; kingdom Metazoa; phylum Chordata; class Mammalia; order Rodentia; family Dipodidae; genus Zapus; species Zapus hudsonius. Next base: position 27,924 of record PVHP010002552.1, read on the forward strand.
TTGCATAATAGATGAAAAATGTTCTGAGTACAAGGTTTCAGGACAAAAATGATAAAGCATATGCTGAATCTTAGAAACATAATGCCAGAGAAAGCTGTGTTAGCTTGAAGATGTGGTTTCCTAAGTTCAAATAAATGCAATATTTTGATGGACCTTAATGGGTAATTTACCTTATTCGAAGATATCAAGTCTTGGAGACTATAATTCAGTCTACTATTGTCCTTTTTGTGTTTTGAAGAAGCAAATAGCAAATGAGATTAATTAGAAACCTTGAACTATTTCCTTTGATTTCTTGTGAAAATCACTATGATACTTGTCCCCAGGAACTAAAAAGGAAGTCACATCTACTTAGACTATTATGGCATTTAGAGTTTTCTACTTAAAGCCAAAAATTAATTAAATGCTATTGCTTCAATGCTACAAATTACCTCCCATTCATATCAAGATCAAAGAATGTTTCTTTTTTTTAATTTAAAATATGTTCATTTTAAATTCTCAGTTAAAAGAATCATTTAAAGATCTTATCAAAATATATGTTAGAAGAATTTTTGCTCACTTACCAGATAGTCTTTTAAAAGCAGATGAAAATGAATGCACATATACTTGAACACATAAGTAGGTACTACAGTAATTATATTTTCAGTTAAGCACTTTCTTTCCTGGCATGAATTTTTCAGGTCTTGAGAATCATATAGTTAGGATTGCATATTCTTTATTTCTTTTTGTACCAACTAATTTAAATATGCTATTGCTATTTCATTTACTCTAAGGAAGTTACAGTATCATGGTATTTATAGAGATGGTATTTAGTAATTAACTAAATGGATAGTTAAATGATCTTTGACTTATGGCCAATTGATGTAATAGGTGTCACACATATTTGAATGTAAGTCATCTAATAACATTCAACAACACATGTGCCCTTCATTTATTTATTAATTGTTTATTTCAGTCTGACAACAAAAATATTTTTCTCAGGGACAAAGATATGAAATTTTGTGAAATGTATTGAGCTATGCATTTCAATTATCTGATCCTGATGTCTTTAAGATATTCAGTATTTTGCATTGGTCTCTGGAATTTTGAGCATTATAGCTGAAATTCTTTTATTAATATTTTATTTATTTATTTGAGAGAGAGAAAGAGAGAGGCAGACAGAGAGAGACAGAGAGAATGGGCATGACAGGGCCTCCAGCCACTGCAAATGAACTCCAGACACATGCACCCTCTTGTGCATCTGGCTTTACATGGGCACTGGGGAATTGAACTCAGGTCCTTCTGCATTACAGGCAAACGCCTTAACTGCTAAGCCATCTCTTCAGCCCTATAGCTGAAATTCTTTATATTCCTTAACCAATTATTGTCCTGTAACTTTATTTTGTTCTTATTTATGGAAGAAAGCAGCATTATAGAAGATCATTTATTATAACAGAGTTTTTCAATGCCAGAAATTAGCATTATTTCAATTATAATATTATTATTCCTATAAAGATTCTGAAAATGCAGAAAGGTTCAAAATTATAAGTTTATCTAAGAATTTACTAAATTTATTCTTCAGTTTATTTAGTATTTTAGATTCAAATACCAAAATTAGATTCATGACAATTATATATATATATATATATATATATATATATATATATATATATATATATATATATATATATATCTTAATCTAGCTCTGGCACCAACAAAATCATGAATCAAAATAAATATTTTAGAAATTTTAGAAGCATAATATAAATTACTGAAACAATTTTAAGAAATATAAAAAAATCATTTCCCTGGCAAATAAAAGGCAGAACAAGGCCGGGCGTGGTGGCGCACGCCTTTAATCCCAGCACTCGGGAGGCAGAGGTAGGAGGATCGCTGTGAGTTCGAGGCCACCCTGAGACTACAGAGTGAATTCCAGGTCAGCCTGGACTAGAGCGAGACCCTACCTCGAAAAACAAAACAAAACAAAAAAAAAAAAAAAAAAAAAAAAAAAAAAAAAAAAAAAAAAAAAAAAAAAAAAAAGGCAGAACAGATGATTGAACATAAATTAGTTTGATAGCTGGAGAGATGGCTCAAAAGTTAAAAGTGCTTGTTTGCAAAGCTTGATGGCCTGGGTTCAATTCTCCAGCACCTATGTAAAGCCAGATATACGAAGTGGTGCTATGTGGATGACTGGGATTTTTAGCAGTTATCAGGAGGCCCTTGAAAACCCATTTTTTCTCTCTCTCTCCCTCTCTTAAATAAATGCATAATTATTAGATTGAAGGATCTCTAAATGTTGTTTGGCCCTTGGGTCTAAATAAAATTCAAATGAGTTGACTCACAGAACTTTTTTTTTCCATAATTATTTTTAGTCATTAGTTATATTGGATGAGAAAGTCTTATGATGGTACCCCCATTTCCCTCCTCCTTGTCCCCAACTTGCTGGGGGTCTTCCTCGGTGGCCTTGCTGGAACATACCATGGAATAGGGGGTTATGGATTGTAGGTAGTCAGTTTTCCTCCCACTTTTCTGCTCAATTCCCTGAGTCATGGAGGGTGAGTTTGAGGTCTGCTTTACTGTTGAGATCTTAAGAATCTCTGGATTTCTGCTTTGGATTGTGTTGGGTATGCTCAGTGTCTGTTTCCACTATATTTCAGAGGTTATCTGACTTGCTATGGAGGTAGGTCTCTTGCTCATCTCACATTTCCTCAATGGTTTTGGGCTCCATAAGTTAGGGGTAGTTCATCTCCGGCCTGTCATTGAATGCTTGAACAGCTTAGTTCATGTATCTAATTAGTACATTAGAAAGGACTGAAATCCATTGTATGTCATACAATGGAGGATCCAAATGGAACTCCGCAGAGAATGACGAGATGAACAAGGAGCCCACAGCCACAGCCATTAAATCAACACAGGATTAGCCAGTGGAACAGAAACCAACGATTTTCGACACAAAGACCCCTAAGCTCACAACCTTAAAGCAAACTTATTACTCATCCACCACGACTCAGGGAACTATGCGGAAGAGGGGGTGGAAAGATTGTGAGAGCCGTGGTGGGAGAGACTATCCAGAGGTATGGACAGGAGAAACTGGCTGATTACTAGGCTATCCATGGTCCCCTGTCACAAGGACTGATCCAGATGACCCATGGAGGAGGTTATCCAGTTGAGGGGGGAGGGGAGGGCAGTGGGGATTTGGGGATAACAACTCATTGTTTGCCCACTAAATGCTGTAACTCATTATGGACAATAAAAAAATTTTTAAAAAAAGGACTGAAATCCAAGTAATGATGTGGATAATGATAGAATGGTCTCAAAGACCACTCTGATTGTTTTACTGTGAAGAAAAATAAGAGATAATAGTTAGTCAATGGCAGTAGTCTTTATTTCTTTTCTGAATATAAAATCTCAAGAACAGTGTGTGTGTGTGTGTGTGTGTGTGTGTGTGTGTGTGTGTGTTGTGGGGATTTAAGCAAGGCGGTAGTGAACTTAGAGAGAGAAGTTGGGCAGGAGGATGGTGTCCACAGGAATAATGGATGAAAAGGACATATGAAAACCTACTTCTTTGAAAGCCAAATAAATATATTTTTAAAAAGAGTTTGAACAGAGGTATCTCACATGTGTAGATTAAACTATTCCTAGAAGCCAATAATCTGGAAGGTCACTGATCAAAATTGAAAGCACCAGAGGTGAGACACTGACCTTTAACTTGTTGGTAGAGAGGCAATTGAGGTTCCACAACAATGTAGCCTATAGCCATTGGTATTGGTTTCTCACCAAAATTAGATGATAAGTGTATAGTCCTTAAAACACCACCCATTTTTGTAGCAGGATATAGAGAAATTAAGCTGGAACAGAGGTGGAAGCCTTATCTCTGCTGGCTAACTTTCATAGTCATTGAAGGTGTTTTGCAGGCTGCTGAGAGAGAAGTTATCAATAGTCTTACCTAATTGTTGGTCCTGTGAACTCCACACAGCCAGGCAAGAGGTGTCCCTCCTGCAACAGTGATACTGCAGTTATGAGAATAACCAAACTCTTTCTGATAAAATTTGAGGCCTCTTCCACAGAAATGAATTCTTCCTGTCCCTTAAACCTGTCCATAAGGGCCTAGAAGGGGAAACCATAGACACTCTGTCAATCTATTGCTATAGTTATGCTAAATAGTTGTCAAACTGCCTTCTCAATGATTATGTTTCAACCTACAGATTGGCGCTGCTCTCAGCCTCAGTCAGTACTTTCTTCCTGCAGTGAGCAGAGGTCAATGCAGGGTCTCATAGCTGGCAATATTGCTAATCAATATTAACCATTACATGCTTAGCACAGACAGGGCATGTGCATCACTACTTCCAAGGTTCAGGGAACATGGGGGAAGAAGGGGCCCAGGTTGTATAAGAGCAGGAGGATGGGAAGGAGTGCAGTGGAATGTTGTTTTCTGGTCTTGACACAGGTGTCATGATCTTAAAGGAGGTGTGGTTTATTGCAATATATTGAGCCCATCATCATTTCCTTCATGTATGTGGTAAGGAATCATGAGACCCACTCTTCTCTAAGGAGTTAATGGCAGTTAATGCTTGCTAGGTCCGAGGAGTAAAGCTCTTTAGTATAAGCACTGGTATAGCCAATGGTAAGTTTAATTATCCAAATTTCAGCAAATAAACCCAAATTTAACACAGTAGATAGCAAGAAATAATACATGCATGCATGTATGCATACATACATACATAAAATAAATAAAATACAAAAATAAATACATTAAAAAGACAAGAAAGTATGAAAAGGGTTTGTAAGGAAGAAGTTTATGGGGAACTGGAGAGGGAAAAGAAGTGTAATGGGGGAGAGCATATGATCAAGGTATGTTTTATACATGTATGAAGTAGTTAGAAATAGCATAGAAAGCAGAAATTTAAAATGCTATTGAACAAAAAATGATATCATATATAAATTATAGAGTGAGGGGAATCTCAACATAGTCCAACTGCTCAAAGTCCCCTGGGCCTCTCTGTCTGTGCTATTTCTTCCTCCTATATACCACTCAACACCACTTCTACTTTAAGTTTTTTTTTTTTTTTAATTAAGCTAAACTTCAAAAAAGCACGAATCTCCACAAATCCAAATGGTCAAAATGTTGTTACAACCAAACATCTATAGAAGAGATTTTCAGCACCCTATTGTAAACCTGATATTCTCACTATTTTAATTGGTAACTGTATTGACTCAGGACTGACTTTTATAGCATTTTGAATTCTTCAAATTCATGTAATCTCAACAGTTTTAGAAAAGGTCAATCAGTGTATGTGGAATCAGGAGGTATTGGTCCATGTTCACTCATATTTGGTTCTGAATACAATATTTTATTTAAGTATTAGATACTATTTTAGTTGACAATGTATATATAATTTAGTTAAATATAAACACATATTGATATGCTCACACTTACAAAAAAGTGATTGTAATGTATAGTGTAAATATAATGATAATTAAAGATAAATGCAATGTTACTTATTCATAGAATTATTTTTATTGATCTTCATGTTTTCCCAATAGTTCACATACTTTATAATTTTTGATTGGATGAAAGAGATTGTAAATTTTATCATCATGTGTGCTGGCTGTTTTTTGCATAACTAAGGACATCAGAATGCCGAGGTAAATTCAGTGAACTTATTTTGAAATCATATAACTTTTACTAGTGGTCTTTTGTAATGATTTTTAGGCAGATGCCATGTGATCATAATAATAGTGTTTTCTTTTATTCTCTACTGCTTACATAAGAGTACTATTATTATTCTACCAAATGCCTTATTAGAAATGAAAATTTTCCCCCACCCTTACTGGAGATAACAAGTACAACCTCTTTTGAACACAAGGCACTGTTTTTCTAGTGATTTTGCATAGAAGTTTCCAAAAGTATCTGAAATAAACAATAAAGAGAAACAACCTATGCCTTAATGATTGCAACACAATGGCAAAGATAAATTACTTCCAGGGACAACCTCTGCATAAACAACGTGCTTGTTCAGTCTATGACCTTCTCTTTTGTCTTTAATATAGTCAACTTTAGCCTTGCCACCCTGCATCCTGCTGGGCCACATCTTGCTGGCAATTCTACCCCCTGCATCCAAACTCAAGGGAAACAACACAGACTTTCAATAGGCTAATCAAAGCCACTTCCATGCTCTCTAGGAGGGCGAATTAAGTTGATTATTTTCATTGCTCAAATGCAAATGCTATTGCACTAAAAATTCAAGATACACAATGCTTGGGTTGCATTCAGGCAGCTCTTAATATACTATGGTAAGAAAATCTCACATAGTAATATGAAGTGTACTCATAATTATAGAGAGGTGTATCATTACTTTTAATGTAGTGTTATTTAAAAAGTCAGGTAACTTTAAATACTTTATACTCTTTTAAATAATATCAGTTACACTTCACTGCATATAAATTCTGAGAGACTTTTTTGTTACATACCTACTGGAAGAGTTAATGGAATAAGGCAATTCTTTTAATATTGTAAGTAATAACATTTTCATGCGTTTCTTTAGCATTCAAGTAAAACATACACATCTATGTCACATAAGGTCAACATTTCATTGTTTTAAAGAAATATTTTGGTGCTGGAGAGATTGCTCAGCGTTTAAGGCACTTGCCTCCAGTGCCTAAGGTCCCCGGTTCAATTCCCGAGTACCCACATAAGCCAGACACACAAGGTAGTGACCCTGGTGTTCTCTCTCTCTTTCTCTCTCTCTCTCTCTCTCTCTCTCTCTCTCTCTCTCTCTCTCTCTCTCTCTCTCTCTCTGCTTGAAAAATTAATAAATAAAATATTTTTAAAAAGAAAATAAAAGAAATATATTTTTTAATTTGTGAGAAAGAGTGTTTGTGATGACGGTCATACCAGGTCTTATTATAGCTGTAAATGTACTCCAGACAACTTTACCACTTGTGGATCTGGATTTATTTTGGCATTGGGGAATTGTGCCGGCAGGTTTTTCAAGCAAGTGCCCTTGAGCTGCTGAGCCATCTCCCCCAGCCCTATTATTTCACTTGGTACACATCAAAAATATGTTATTATTGTACTACATAAACTATTTATATTCAGAATAGAATATGGATGAAGAGATTTAAATGCATACACACAGAGAATAAGGAACATTATATATAAATGTTTCATGTGGCATTGAGGGAGGAATAGAAGCAAGTTAGTTCTTTTTTTTATTATTTTCCAGAGAGAGAGAGAGAGAGAGAGAGAGAGAGAGAGAGAGAGAGAGAGAGAGAGAGAGATTGAGAGAGAATTTCAGAGTCTTTTGCCCCTGCAAACAGAACTACCTTGTGCATCTGACTCTATATGGGTACTGGAGAATTAAACCTTGGTCATCAGGTTTTGTAAGCACCTTTAATAGCTGAGCCATCTCTCCAGCTCACCCACCAGAAAAGTTTTGAGACCAATAAAAAGATTGTAAGAGCCATTGTGGGGGAGAATATCCAGAGACATTGCCCCCCTCAGCAACAACACACAAAATGGCAAGTGGGGAACCAGGCTACCTCATGAACTAATCATACCCTCTACCCCAAGGGCTGATCCAGTAAGCCCAATGAGAAGGGCCTCCAGTGGGTTGAGGACAGGGAGGATGGAAAGGGGGTACCTCCAAAAGATTTGCTCATACAAGGCATCTAATTATCAATAATAAATATTAAAAAATGATTCTCATCAGGCATAACTTGCATATGCCTTTAAACTGCTAAGATTGGCTAGACAAAGGGGAAATAGTTACAACATACATTCTGATGTAAATCATTTGTACATCAAATCTATAAATATACTATCTTAGTCATATGATAGGAGTCAATCTTTGGCCTGTTTAAGAAATTGTTTTATAAATAATAATAACAATCTGATATAGAATATATACACTAATTAATTTTAATAGTTCTAGGACATAAACTTGTAGTCTTGTTACCATGCATCAAGATCACCATTTCATGAAGAATTGTACACAGTGACATCATTATCAAAACAGAATTTGTACATTCTCTGGATTTTATATAACTGTAAACATTGCAAAAATGCAATATGAAAGACACATACTTTTTGACTCAAGATTAGTTTATTTATGCTTCCAAAAACAATGGATTTTTTTCTCCTGAAAAATGTAAAACTAAATTTTTATCATTCTCATTGTTTATTAAAATGAAACAGTAATTCATAACACTAGCGGATTTGATTTATCCTAGCATTAAAGAAAGAATCTGATGAGGTATACTTCCCGTTTATCCTCATGACACCCCAACCACAGTTGAAAGTAGCACTTAGCACCTCCCTCCCTTGTATGGGAGGTCATAAAAGGAACTCCCACTAAAATTGTAATTATTCTAAGTTACAAATGCCCAAAGAGAGGAAAGGAAGGTATGCACCCACCTGCTTTGGCAGACCTGGCATTCAGCATCTGATCCAATCTCCTCCATGCACAATAGCACCCATCCTGAACCTCAGAGTCTCTCTTCCAGTAAGGCCTTCCACCTTCTCAAGAGCTTGGCAGGTGGGTTGGGAGGGTGGGAAAGGAAACCTATCTTCTCATTTCTTACTCTCCTTTAAGCTATGGGACCTTTACTAGATCTAGCCTTTTCTTACTTCATGTTAAATAAATAGCCTGCCTCTACACCCTTTTGCCAAAATTCCACTTGAATGAGTGTGTTCCTTTAAGCTCTGGACATTTTTGTGTTTTGTTTTGTTTTATTTTCATATTAATTGTCAATAATTAGATACGCTGTATGTGCAAGTCTTATGATGGTATCCCCATTTCTCTCCCCTGTATCCCCACCTTTCTGGGGGCCCTCTTAAATGAACTTGTTGGACCAGTCCATGGGATAGGGGATTATAGATTATAAAAGAGATAGCCAGTTTATTTTTCCTCCATCATCATGGCTCCTACAATCTTTCTGCCCCCTCTTCCAATCAGAATCCTGAATCATGGTGGGTTAGTTTTAGGTCTGCTTTACTTCTGAGGTCATAAGAGCCTCTGGATTTTTTGCTTTGGATTGTGTTGGGTATCCTCAGTGTCTGTCTCCATTATCCTTTCACAGGTTATCTGACTTTCAGTGGAGGTACATCTCTTGCTCATCTAGCCACTTCCTCAAAGGTTTCATTCGGGATCTATATTATAAATTGGGGATGATTCATTTCCTTTCTTCATGAAAGGCAATATCTCCGGTCCTGTTAGTGGGATTTGGCTGTCCATGGTTCTTGATGCTTTCTGAAACAAACAAACAGAATTTCCAACCTAGAGTGAGATCAGTATAGGTTAAATGAGACAAACTTTTTTAATTTGTATAGATTCTAACTGGAATACTAGTAGATTTCTGGTCAATTTCCCCTGGCAGCTCTGTGTAACACTTTAAAGCACTACACCTGCTACCATTTCTGGGCTGGATACCATTCTTTTTCTAAAATTTATTAATTATTATTTGTTAATTAATATCTTTATTATGTATAACTGTATACATTGTATGAGCAAATCTTGTGAAGTTGTCCCCGTTTCCTTCCTCCCTGTCCCCTACCCACTGGGGTTCTTCCTTGGTTTGCATACTGGACCTGTCCATAGGATAGTGGGTATGAACTGCACCCGAGGTAGCAAGTTTTTTTTTTTTTCTTCTCCATTGTGCATTGTTGCTGACGGGGGCAATGCCTCTGGATATTCTCCTCCACCATGGCTCTTACATAATTTCTGTCCCCTCTTTTCTTCAGTTCCCTGGATAACCTTTTTGATGAAGCAGGGTCTCTCGGTGTTGTATGATGACATTCTTTGGTGTCATTAGCAATAAGGTCTTACTTTTTGCCAGGGCAGGTATTCAAGAGCTTTGATGTAAGCATTTCTTATTTTGGGGGACATCATGAGTCTCTTGGATCAACAGCTCAGTATGGGAAATAACCAATGACTGGAACCAGGAGTTACAGACCAGAGCCATTTTCTTGGGGTTAGGGCATCTCTTACCTGGCCATGCCCCTGGCTTAGTAGAGCACTTACTGCATGAAAATAAGGATCCATGGTATCATTCCTTATTGGTCAGAATGGTGTGTAAGTCCTCTCCTTCCCTTCCTCCCTCCCTCCCTGTTCCTTCCAACCCCTTTGTTCATCTCTCAATGCATTTGACAGGTTTTCTTCATGTTCAGGCTTAACCTGGTTAGGAACCGCATATTAGGGAGCATATATGGCACTGGACTACCTGCTCTTGTGTGGGGTCATTAAGAATGATCTGCTCCAAGTCATCCACTTTTCTTTAAATGTCATTACATCATTGTTTCCTTTCAGCTGTGCAGTATTCCACAAATTTGATATCCATTCATCCAGTGATGGGCATTTGGGTTGATTCCAATTCTTTGCTCTCATGAATTGAGCTGCTATAAACATGGTTGAGCAAATGCCTCTTTGCTTCGACAAGGAATCTTGGGAATGCCATCACACAGCACTGAGAGATGCATTACTTCTGGGCTTTTCTAGAGGAGAAAAAGGCCACATATTATATGTTATGATCTGTATCATGTGCATAAATGATGCCCAGCCGCCCAGGGCCATTGGACTCTGAGGTAGATGATTTTTAGTTGTCATAATGAGTGAATTATTTACGAGTGACTGCTTGACAGAAGAGCCAATAAGGAAGTCTCCAGCTGATCCCACTAATTACAGTTTATACACCTTGTAAAATCCTAACCATGTTTGAGGGGAATGACCATTCCAAATATATTACTCTGTATTGGTAATTTTTAAGAGATATAATTTTCAACTAATATTTATTTCATAGTATTCTTAAATGTGTTTATATCTGAATTTTTCTTTCAGCATGCCACAGACAAACAAAACAACATACATTATGTTCCTGCACACATTTCAACATTTTGAAAATCCTTATTTCTTTAAATTTTGTACCTCTATATAGTTCAGCTGTCTGACGTGATATCCATGGCAGGTACTCTTAGAGTCAAAATAGAAATAGGATGAAGAAATTATTCTGCCAGGCTCATCCAACGATATATTGCACTTATTACATTACAACCAATCACTGGAAAGTGCAGTTGGTGAAGAAAAATTTCCTCCTAGAGAGAAGACCTTTGATAGGTAAAGTGACTATAGTCTTGAGTTAAAAGCTTTGCTCCGAGGTTTGGCTCATTCAGTCTCCAAGCATGGGCACTCACACAAAGTGTAAAATTGATAGGGGGTCATCATGGTAATGCCAGGGTATAACATGGTTCTCAGTAATATCATGTGGATATCAAATATAGACACAAGACCAAGATTATGGAATCTAAAAAGGTCAGGACCGCAGGTGTTAGGGCTAAAGAACTGTCAAGCTGGTGAATGGATCTAGTGGAGTTAGAAAAATAAAACACGGGCTGGAGAGATGGCTCAGCGGTTAAGGCACTTGCCTCAAGTGCCTCAGGCCCTGGGTTCAATCCCCCAGTACCCACATGAGCCAGACCCATAACGTGGTAGTCCTGGTTCTCTCTCTCTCTCTCTCTCTCTCTCTCTCTCTCTCTCTCTCTCTCTCTCTCTCTCTGCCTGAAAATGAATAAATAAAATATTTTTAAAAAGAAAAATAAAACACATCCATGCTGAGGGTCCCCACGTTATCTATGGAACCGCATTTCATCTAAATACAGATATTTTTCCTCAAAGATTTCCATGGATAAAGTTGGCATCACTGCCACTGCTGCTTCCAGTACTTCAGAAATATTAGAAAGACAATAATCATACAAGAGTTGACAACAGTTATGACTGATTTTAGACAATAGTTTTATGATTCTATGATACTGTTATACTCGTTATTCTTTCACACTTTTAAGGTGATAAACAGTATATTTAATATTAGAAAGGTTTAAAGTGGAACCATCAAAAAAAAAAACATCAAAGATGATATGCTGTTAGCTGGAGAACTAGCTTAGTGGTTCAGGTGGTAGCCTGCAAACAGAAGGGACCCGAGTTCAATTCCTCAGTGTCCATGTAAAGCCTGATGCACAAGGCAGAACATGCATCTGGAGTTCATTTACAGTAGCTGGTTCCCTGGCGTGTCCATTCTCTCTCTGCCTCTTTCTCCCTCAATATCTCTCTCTCTCATAAATACATAAAATATTTTAAATGATATGTTGGACATATACTCTGCATCAATGTATTTTTCATTGTATGTTTCATCTACCTTCATATTTCAACATAGTTTTTAAGGATTGGGGATGGAGCTAAAAGGTAGAATGCTTGCCAAAAATTATGGGAATATATATATATATATATATATGTTCTGAGCATGTACAAATCTTTTTATAATCACTGTTCCTTAAACAATTTCTTCTAAGACCTCTTTTCATAGAATTTCATAGAATATGTAATTTGTAACCCGGAGATCATTCACAGTTAATGATGTCCATACACCACCTTATCACTTTATATTAATCACTGGAACACCGAGGATTTTGGATTTTGGTGTCCACAGGGATTCGGAAACCAATCTCTTCCAGCTATCACAGAAAACTAGGCCGAAGTATGGATGCTAATACTGCACAGAGTGACTTTTCACTTGGCGATGTCTCTCAGACTCGAAGTAAATTAATTTACCACAAATGATATGATGTTGACTGACGTCTTTCTGTCACTCTGGGTTTGTGGTAATTGACATCATTATATATCTAATTAAGGGACATTCTTGAAGAAAATACTTGTTGAATCATTCATATTATAAAGAGATGTATGTATAACTGGGGCAGGTACCCAGGGATTACTAAAAGATTGATAAAATGCTTCTATTGTAAAGTACCATTTCAATCACTGCCCACTGATTCCTAACGTAAACAAACTCAGCCCATAGAAACCTTTACATGATGATTGAAAGGAAGGGACATGCGAAGATTGTGGAATCAAGATTCCTCTTCTTGAGACCTCTGTTTTATTTTAGACTCATCAGACATGAAAGTATTTTATCCTCTAATTTAAAATGTTAAGTCAAGGAAAAGCTGATTAAAAAGAAAGAAAAAACACAGAGATGCATATAAAGCAGTTTCCCATAAAAAAAGAAGTTGAGATGAATATGTTATTGTCTGTTGAATTTCTAATGGGTTGGATATTCTGATAGAATATGGAATATGGTCCTTAAAAATTTTTGATTTGCAAATATTGAATTTGTGGGAAAATTTTAAACAGAGACTATTTCCTGCTTATCCTAAAGGACTTATGGCAGTAGCTAGACCCTGGGTTTTTTTCTGAATACCTGAGTCTTGGAGTCTTGTATTTATCAATGAGTCCTACCGGCTATTCAGATTTTCTCCTCTGAAGACACACTCTTCAGCTCATTGGTGACCAAAAAATCAAGGCCAGATTTAGGACGCCTTCCCTGGGAGCACTGTCCACAGAGCATTTGGGATTCTTATCTTGTGTGGGACGACTGTGTGAGGATATTTATCACTCAAGTTGTTTTCTGACATCCCCAAAGGGCTCCTTAAACTAATTTATACTGCTTCACAGATACAAAGAATACTTCCTATTCAATCATTTTTGATATCAACTGTGTGCTGATAACATTTGCAAAGTATAATTGTGCAATGGCTGAATGCTAGAGTCTTCACTCTGCAACTTGTAGGTTTTAACAACATTCTTAGAGAAGGGAAATATATTAAGTCGATTGAAATATACATCCATATTTTCCTTTTATATAACACATGCCATTACTTTTTTATCATGTTTATTTCACACTGCATTAATCTTTCTACTTTTAATTAGCTTTCCTCTGCTCAATGTGATGAATGTTGTAAAGCCTGACATTTAAGAGGGTTTTTTTGTATTATTTGGCACATGTGACATTCTAATTTTGCTGGAATGTTTAGAGCACAATATTAGAAATATATTCTAATATATATACTTAGAAATTTGTAAAATAATTTTTGTATAAATCTAGAAAAATGTCATTAGAGCATAGCATGATGATAGAAGTAATGACAAAATATGATTATGTGCAAAAATTAAAAATGTTTAGGAATCATTTGTCACAGTAAAATTATCTATAGCAATACTAATTTATCATTCATAAATTTTTAAATGTTGGTCATATATATTCCAGATATGTTAATTGACTAATGATTTGTGGAATCCATCAGAAGCATAATTATTCAACTTATGTATTCTAAATAGAAGTGCACTATTTTGTTCATTTTCCAGTTCTTGAACTTAAATGATTATATATTTAATCCTTATTCAATTTGCCAGACAAACTTTAGGTGTACCTTGTTAATTTTTTTTCTACATAAAATATATATTTGTTCATTTTGGCTGTCTTGACAGAATTTAAAGTTTTATATATATATATGAAATTATTTTAAGGGCTTGTGTTGCCAATTATTTATTGTTTATTAAATAAATCCTTTGTTAAATTTCTTCCTATATATACATTTTAGTTCTTAATGCACACATATTTTTAAAAATCAGAGTGGGCTTGAGAGAGGGCTCCAGCAGTGAAGATGTGTGCCTCCAAAGCCTAAGAGCCCTTGTTCAATTCCCCAGTACATCTGGAGTTCGTTTGCAGTAGCTAGAGGCCCTGGCATTACCATCTCACTCTCTCTATGTTTCTTTCTGTATCTCTGCTTACAAAGAAATAAAATATATAAAAATAAAATAAAAATAAAAGAGGAATCTTGACCATAGATTCATAACCATATACAGACCTGTTATTTGTTCTGAATAAACACATTTCAAAGGAAGAAAGAACAGTGATGTCTGCATTAACTTTCGTTAAGAAGCAACAGGTAACTCACAAGTTCAAGAAAAATAAGGCCAAATTTAGGCAGAGAAAATTGAAAACTCAATGCATGCAGAGAACAGAGATGTCTACTGATTGGATTGCAAAACAATCTATTGTAAATATAATCCCATATGAGGACAATATTTGAAATATTAAAATATGATCACTATTAAATTTTTTAAAATTTTGAAAAAATGGAAAGGGAGGTATGAATTATGTTTTATACCTACAGCCAAACATCAGATGCTTTCACTATTACAGTTTTAATTGAGCCGTCTTGAGATTTGGAATATCTTCAAAATTCTCAATTTCAAATTTCATGTATTAGTTCAGTTCTAATTTTGCATGTTAATTAGCATGCTAATTAACTAAAGAGAAAACTAAAAAGATAAGTGTCTTGAGAAAGAAAATATTACCTGTGTAACACTATTTTATCTGACCCTACATTCCCAAAAGTTACAGAGTACATACTACTTCAAATGGCATATGTTGATATCTGATTGTTTTCCCAAAATCATAACCAGAATTCTTCACACTAAACTAAAATGGGTTACATTTCCATGCTACATAATAAGTGGAAAGATAAGAATGTATTATCTTACATGCAAATTGCTCTCTATACAATAACTTCAGGTAACTTACAAATGATGGACACAGGAGAAAAATAATACAGTGTGTAATGGATTTGCGAAAATGCTGATCAGCACTCAGCTTAGTATATAGGAACTCAGTCAAGATAAAGAAATGTGAAAAACTCCTCAGAACACTTCTGTCCACTTGAGTTGTCTACATAAGGAAATATTAATAGTCAGGCATTCAGTGTAATATAACTGCTTTTCTAGAACTTCTTACAGCTTTAAGCATGGTTTTCAATTGCTCCTCAAAATGGCATTTAAGAATGTTCTCCACGTAATATGCACATCTTTATGATATTTCTTTTATTTCCCCGTCTGCGGCTCTTTTCCATGTAGCTTTTCATGTAAATTGCTGGCTGCTTTTTATATTTTGGAGTAGTTATTTTCCTCCATTTTTTGCTGCTATGTATTTTTTGCATATTAGAGAAAAATGATTTAAATATCTTTTATTTTAGCCATATTCTACTTTTTAAATTTTTATCATAAGTGTTCATATACTAGTATGGAATATCATGGTTTGTTGACAGATTTAAGCTTTTAAAATATTGTAATAAGTACTTGATACATAAATTACTAATTTTTTAGAGAATTGTATATTTAGAGATAGGCTATTTTCTTCTTGGATTGGCATCTAGCAATGATTAACTGATTTATTTTGTCTAGTCTTGTTACCACACTGTACAAAATAGCTCAAAGTCAACATTAGGTCAAAATTTGATAAGTATGGTTTTCCAAATAGACAGTGATTATTAAGTGATCTGTTTCTCACAAGAGGAAATTAATTAGAAACTTATGATTCAAGTGTTAACCATTTACAAAGTATATATGAATCTGAGGCAGTACTATCATATATTTAAAATGTTTTATGCATTTATTATTTGAGAGACACAAAGACAGTGAAAGAGAGAGGGACAGAGACACAGACAGAGTGAGTGTGCATGGGGCATGCCAACACCTCCTGCAACTCTAGACACATCCAGTAACCTGTATAGATGCAGCTTCACCTGAGTACTAAGGAACCAAACCCAGGTTTCAGGCTTTGAAATAAGTGAATTTAACCTTTGAGCCATAGCCATCTCTCCATTCCTGTCATGGATTTTAAAGAAAAGGTAAGAGAATTTTATCCACTCAAACATGTAACTATGATAAACCGCATACTCAGAAGTGTTTACTTATATTCTTATTTTAAAAAAGTCTGCACTGCTCTTTTATTTAAGCAATAGCTAATGTTCATATATTCTTTTATAAAATAAGACTTACAAAAGGTAAATAACTAATATAAGGTCCCAGAGCTTACATGACTGATTCCAGTGAGTTTCACTCAAATCTCATAATATTTGCTGAGAACATTGATATGTTCTTTAATATCTCAAAAATATCAAAATTTGGCAATAATAATTGCCTTTATTGAAAATTTTTCATTACTAGAGTCTTCTAATAATTATTTACTAAATTTCATTGTACAGATTAAATTTGAAAATATTCATAATCTGTAATGCTATTGTTATTTTCACATTCATTTTGGACACATGTGGCTTCTGACATTAAAAAAATAAACTTTAGGTCACACAATCTGTACATAACAATATCAGAAAGGATTCTAATGTTGGAAATCCTACTACAGAAATGGTGATGGTTAAAAAACAAAAGAAGTCAATTTTACCAGTTTTACTAATATTGGCTGCTTGATCTTTGCACCAGGCATTAATCAACACTGCCAGTTGTTTGAACCTAGAGAAGCATCATTGATTGTTGTTTCAGTTTGGGAAAGCTTTATTGACATACGGCTGATATATGAAACACAATAGATATTAATGTGCTCCACTTAATATAGACAAGGTTCAATGATATTATCACCCCAGTCAAGATAGTAGCTGTAGATGCAATCATCCAGGTTCTTTACACCTGCTTTACGTGCATTGATATATCTATTCTGACAATTAATGACATAGCAATGTTCTTAGCACAGGTGTGCTAAGAACATTGCTATGTCATTAATTGTCAGAATACATATACAGAAACCATGCTGAATTTATTTATCCAGCATTGCTGAAATGTCATGCCTAAGGAGCAACAACTATGGAGACTCATGCTTTGCAAAAGGTTTTTCTTATGGAATGGTTATCATTTCTGTAGCATTTCAAATATCAAAGCTGTGCCAAAATAGTAGAATTAACACTAAAACAGAAGAAAAAAATGCCAAGTCTTAGAAAATGTTGGGATAAGAATTCATAATGGAACATGGCCAGAAATAGTCTGTATGCAAATACCAGTGTTTGTCAACAAATTTAAACACACACACACATACACTCACCTTTGACATAATATAAGTGGAGTTTATGAGTATCTATGCATTGCATGATATATGAAAATGCCCTTTCATTTGGAGGAGCTCCAAAGAACATGCTGACTTAACAATCTAGATATATTTTTGTATATATTGTCCCTTAGTTTTCTGTGTCCTAATTTTTCTTTCACTACCATTTAATCTCTTATTCTTAATTTTGAGAGTCTATAACTTGATAAAATAAAATATATTACTAGTAAGCATGGATATAAGTTTATGAATATATGAGATGTTAATTTAAGCACTACTCTATACTGCTAAATAAGCGCAATCATGAACTCTGCTTTTAAGGTAGTTTTTTTTACCAACACTTAAAAATATACATAAACTTATGAATTGCTAAGAATGCTTTAAAATATTATTACTTAAATTTCTTTGCAAAATAATGAAATTAACTTTGCTTACTTTTAGCTTTATATGACTAATATCTTACAACTATCAATTTTTAAAATTATTTGCACATTTCTTGCCATGTTGGAACAATGTGATTGTCCTTGGTTCTTGCTGCCTTTTGACAAAGAACAGACTCTCCAACAATGAGTGAGATCAGCATAGGTTAAATACAGAGTGTTGTTTCCAAAGCTACCCTGACAATCTGTACCAGGATAATGGAGATAGACACGCAGGATACTTATAATGCACCAAAACAGAAATCCAGAAGTTTCTAAGAGATCAACACTATAGTAAAATTAAAACACACCACAGCTCTGGAAATTTTTCAGAAGAAGGAAGAGAAATACTGTAAGATCCAAGGTGGGTGAGAATATCCAGAGGCATTGCACTCCACCTCCAATGACTGACTGCTTCTCTCTCAACTCATAACCCACAACCCCACAGCAAATTCCAGCAATCCCACTGAGGAGGGCCCTCACTGGAATGGGGGAGGAAGGTGGAAAATGGTGGTACCAACATATGCTTTGTATGTAGATATACCTTTTCAAAATAGTAATTTGCTTCTGGAAGGTAGAAAGGGAGGGCTAGAGAGAAAGAGGAGAGAGAGAGAGAGAGAGAGAGAGAGAGAGAGAGAGAGAGAGAGAGAGAGAGAGAGAGAGAGAGAGAGAGAGAGAGAAAGTGAATATAGGCATACCAGGGTGTCTTACGACTGCAAAGAGTTTCCAAAAGCAGGTGCCACTTTGTGCATCTGCCTTTATGTATGTACTGGGGAATCAGACCTAGGGTAGCAGGCTTTGCAAGTAAGGACCTCTCACCACTAAACTATCTCCACAGACCCTCTGACTTGTAGTTTAACAAAAGCTTGAAGTATGACTATGCTTGTCAACAGTACAGCTATTAATATTTTTATAGAAGCATTCAACATTTTAAGTACATAAACCAAATCTTCAGGGAAAAACCCTTCTAGAAAGATGACAAAACATGTATTTTAATTACTTTATTTAATTATTGCATTTCTAAAGGAATTGTTAATGATATATATATATATATATATATATATATATATATATATATATATATATATTAGGTAGGGCTCTCTAGAGAGAGGGAATGTAAAGATGGTATATATCTAAATGGAGTATAGGAGCAAGGCAATTCAACAATACCTTTGGGCACACTAGAGGGGCTGAGAGCCCAAGAACTGCTCTGCCTAGTAGACTGCATGCTAAGCTATTCTTGTCTGATGCTGATATCTGGAGGATTTCACTAACCAGCAAAAAGCTAAAACTCTCAGGCTGTTAGAACTGTTTATTTATTTTTATAATCAATTTTTAAATTTTATTATTTATTTGCAAGGACAGAGAGAGGGAGGGATGGGGAAAAGAGAGATAAAGTGCCACTCACTCTTGGGTAAGCTATTTTTTAATTCAAATCCTTTCAGAAGGAATATATTCCCCCATTTTCCTACCATAATCATTATTTTAAATCATCTACTATGATGTTCTGTAAGTGTGCTTGTATTTATTTATGAAATGCAAAACACATCTCCTCAGTTAATTCTTGCTAGAAATGTCTTCATAGGCCCTTTCTGAGATGTGTGTCTTTGTTGATTACAGATCTCATCAGGTTGACAACCTAGAGGAATCATCTCAATATGAATAGTTTTGGATATAGGGAGACAGTGAAAAAAATCAGTAGTAGATAGCCATTCTATTTCACTCTTCAAAAGTATATATGTATATATATATATATATATATATATATATATATTAGGAGATATCTCTTCAATAAAGTTAGTTGGAAAATATATTGTGTGTTCACTTTTTATATATACAGACATAATATTTTTTCTGAATCTTGTTTTTATTGCTATATTCAAGGTTTTGTGTGTAGGTACTATTCTATGTTCATCATGTTTTAATGATAGTGTGGGAATGAACAACTCTTGCAGAGTATAAAAACACACTACTCATGTGAATACCATATATTTCTGGAAAATCAATTATTACTATTATAATGGGAATATTCTTCTAAAATTTAAATCATATTTGAGGTTTTATTATTTATTATTAAATTGTGATTTTTTTGACTAAGCAAAAGCTATGTATGAGAAAGTAAAGAGACTGCATTTTACATGTTGCCATTGAAAATAATTCCAAGAAACTATTCTGTATTTTGTTCTGTGAAAAGGCCAAAAATTTCACATTTGCATATTTTTTCAAAATTACTGCCCTGAGCAAATCTATATTGTAATGTCTCACATCTGTGTGTTTTTCTGAAAGCATTTTAAAATTCTATTTCAATATCATAAATCTGTTGACCTAAAATGTAAGATAAAAATTCTATTTTCTCAGTATAACTTAAGAAAGCTTCCATTATAGTTATAATAAAATCCACAAAGCTGTTGTTTTACTTTATCCCACATTTCTTCATCTCTTGAAAAAACTAAAGAGCAACTTGATTATGTGATCCATGTTTCTTTTAACTTCCACAGACTGGTGTTCATAAATATCCTACCCTCTTTCCAATTTTGTATTTCCTGCTATGATATTTCATGAGTGTGTGTTTGTATTTGTTTATGACATTCAAAATACCTCAGAGCATAGAGAAGTGCATTTTTACATGTAGATTGAGAAAATTTTAAATATTGAAAACCATCTTCGTCTAGAATTGTAAGTTGATATTGAAATACAACGTAATTTTCTTGTGAATCTTTATGTGAAAGGAAACAGAACATAAAACAGATATTGAACATTAAGTCAACAAACATATCAATTTTATTATATGCAGAAAATCAGTACAAAAGGAAGAATTTAAAGTCAAGTGAAAGGAGAATTAAAACTCTTTTGAAAATTGTATTATCCAGTCTACTGCCATACCACCCTGAACGTGCCCGATCTCGTATGAAAATTGTATTATCCAAATATTAACAGCAATGCCTTGAGAAATATAAATAAATCCAATGGGTGTCACTGGTTTGAGAATTAACCTAAGCATTTTTGATAAATAAGTAAATAAGTCATATAGAGGATCATGAATTTGCTTGAAGTTATTGGCTCATTATTCAAAGGTTCCATTCAAGTTAGGACAGTGCCAACCATGAATCCAAACACTATCTAGAGAATGTGTTGGAATGGCACCTTCCTCAATCCTGATGAGTTACAGAGAGAAGAGCCGAAACTGATTCAAATGTAATCAACGAAATATTTTTGAACTCAAAGCAGCATCTCTATTTAACAGAGTAATCTAGCAGCACCACACCTTGTGTGAGACCTGAAGACAATATGGATATGAAAGAAATTCACACAGGTTTGTTTACCAAGGGCCAAAAGGAATACACACTGGCAGTACTTATCTTCCCTTCTTTCTACCAGATCCTGCTAATGAAAGCATGCACATATAATTGTTCATTTTTCATTTCATCACTTTCCCACCATTTTATGTGACGTCCTCCTGGACATGTTTTCCTTTCAGTTAGTTTAATAGAGTGCTAAGGAGATGGAGAAGCATTATCCATAGTCCTAGAAAGCACACTGTGTCTTTGTCTGGAGGAATTTAGTATGGATTCCGCTCAGCCACAACTGAGGTTTGTCAGGAAGAATTCTGAAATAAACTCATCTGACATGGGGTGCTGATGTTGGAAAAATCACAGCATGGAATTCAGTACATGTTTTATTTTTTTCAGTGTTTTCTCTTTTTCCATTTCATTCCTTTTTTCACTTTTACTTTTTTTCTATTAAGATAACCATTCTCTTTTCATAATACTCATGGTGTGAATGCTATTTGAATCTTTTTTTTCCATTGCTGGCATTATACTTACTACAGGCCCAACAAATGGCTCTTGCTGCTTGTCTGTGAAATAGGACCAGAAGTAAGAATGGTGGGTTTTCCCTCTGGGTTAAGAGAAAGTCTGTTGGCATTTCTCAGTCAGGTTCTGGGTCCAGCTCTGTTCGGTTTCACTACTTCTCTCCCTTCTGGGCTATGACTCCCTAAATTGAAAAAATATTGCCTTTCTTGCCTTCATGATTCTCAGAAAATAGCTATTTTGTAAAATCAATAGAGTAAAATGTTGTGAGTTCATTTATTATTTTTAATTGAGACTCTTCACCACCAAAGCTTTTGAAAACCACAATAAATTATACACTTTAATATTTCTGTAGTTGTTGCTATATTCTATGATTCTTGCATGGTCAGTGAGTAAATTAAAACACAAACATTTCTACCCATATCTGTTCAGGCTACAAATATTTGCAGTGTTTCTGACTTCAATATACTACTCATAGACAGTATCTTAGCTAGGCGACTAAGATGATGAATTATTCAGTGAATAGGAGAGAGAGAGAGAGAGAGAGAGAGAGAGAGAGAGAGAGAGAGAGAGAGAGAGAGAGAGAGAGAGCATTTTTTAGTTTTGGGCACTCCAAAAATATTCCAAATTCATATGTAACTTCTGTGCCTCAGGCTTTATGTGGATATTTGGAATTTCGTGCAACTTTTAACTGCTTAGCCATCCCCCGACCGCTATAAAGTAGTTCTTCAGTGTAACTTCATAGGATAATATGATCAAAGCACACTAAAAATACAAGCAGGTGCTCTTCGTCTTAAAATACTTGCCTATTAGAATATTTTCCTCCTATGAAAAGTCATCTTTCTAACTTTAAATTGATGAACTTCTCCAAATGATGCAGAAAAATAATTTTATTGTCTTCCGTACACCTGAAGAAGCACAGTACAGTACTTATGAATTTCTACTGGCCTTTACTGTCATAGGGTAAAAGTATATTTTGATCTTTGAATATGTCTTGAAAAGCATATTTAAATTATATGCTAACATTTTAATCTAATTCGTTTTTAGCTTTTTGGAATGTGAGAACATATGATTGTGATATTAAAAAACAACTTAGATGAATAAGTATAGTGAAATTAAAATTGATGTTATGTGAAAACCAGAAGATCAAGAGGGGTAAAGAACAATGTATTAAAAAATGTGAGACACTGATTCCAATGATTATATTTGTGTGTTCTCTTCTGAAAGGTGAGGAAAGGATTATGGCAGTGTTTACTAAAATTTCTATCTATCTATCTACATTTTAAATTTTTTCCTCTTTTATTCTAGAGAGATTTTACCATAAATGAATGCTTTAATTTAAAAAGTTTTTGTTTTCATCTTGGGAAATAATAAAGATCATTAGAAGATTTGAGGATCGTAGTGAATAATACTATCAGGGCTAAGAACTCTTTGCAGGGAGATCTGAGGTAGCTGACTTGATTGGCTGTCAACAAGTATCTAATCCCATTTTTTGAAAGTACACTATATTACCAGAAGGAAATAAAATTAAGGATTTTGAGAAGATCCCATTGAAGGTACTCACTTATCTGTTTGTTCCATGGATATATAATCAGCATTGAGGGGAGAAATGAATATAGATGGTCAATTAAAACCAATTGATAATGTGATTAAGACAGAAAATATACATGATGGGAATGGTGACTAATAATTAACTGATAAGTTTGCAAAATAGAAGAGTTAGTATTTGCTGAGCAAAATTAATTATATTTATTTATACTTTCTGGTACAGAAAAAAATAAAGGGTTTCCCTTATTTTTGGCTTATATAATTAAAAAGTGGAATTGTGAATGGAGAATTAAGTGAGACCTTGTTTGAAGTCTAGTAGAAATCTAAAAAATGACATGGAAATTTGAGAGTTCTGAATAGAGTGTATTCAAAGAACTGGAATAGGGAAATGTGGTGGAAAGTGATATGATACAAAGAGGAGAGGTTGGAAGGAAGAACCTGGGCTCAACCGCCACCAACGTTTAGACATAAAGTGAGTGGGAGTTACATATTGGCAGGAGAAGTTTTTTTTGACAGGAGTCTTACTCTAGCCCAGGCTGGCCTGGCACTCCCTCTGTAGCCTCAGGCTGGACTTGATGAAGTGTGGTGATCCACCCACTTCTGCCTCCAGAGTGCTGGTATTAAAGGTGGGTCCCATCATGATCAGCTACAATTTCTGCACACTTGATATCTGGGACCAGATAAATCTTGGCTTGGTAGAGATGATCAGATGTGTTGCAGCATGTTGAATAGTATTTTGGCCTTTACCCACAAGAAGCTAAACCCGAAAGGGAGATAACCCAAATGCTTTTACATTGGTGGGATCAGTGGGCCCCCAAAATACCTACACTGAGAACCTCTGATGATGGAAACTAGGTAAAAGCTGTGCCATTGATGAAAAAACAAAGGTTTGTATATTTCTTTCTTTGATTCCACTGGGGAGGGAATAGTCAATCCCATTAAGATTAACAGGTAGACTCAAAATGAATTATAGGATGGAATTGATGCCACCTCTCCTCTTCTCAGACAAATACAATTACTTCAAAGCTGCTCCATCTGCTTCTAGTCATACAATGCTTTAGCCGAATTTCAGGACACCACAGAAATCTGATTGAGGTTTGTAAATACAAAATCTTTCTTTTTCTTTTTAAATATTTTATTTAGTCATTTTCTAGCAGAGAGATACAGAGAGAGAGAGAGAAAGAGAGAGAGAGAGAGAGAGAGAGAGAGAGAGAGAGAGAGAGAGAGAGAGAGAGAGAGAGAGAGAGAGAGAGAGAAACACAGGGCCACCTTGTGGTCTGGCTTATGTGGGTCCTGGGGAATTGAACCCAGGGCCTTAGGCACTGGAGGAAAGTGCCTTAACTGCTGAGCCATTTCTATAGCCCATACAAAATCTTTTGATTTCATATTTTCATTCCCAAACAATTTGTATAGCACATACAATATATATAGTGGCATTGAACTTAGTACATAAGGAAAATAAATTTATTTTAACCTAGATTCATACACTGGTTTAATACAGGAAGTGAGTTACCTATAGTTAATGATAGTTAAATGATTATACATTTTTATCTTTTATTCTAAGTCAACTTCACTATGACACAATCATAAGGTGGTGACTTTAATACAGTGGTTCCAGAGACTCAGATCCAATAAAATTTCTATCCACACTTCACTAAGATCCCCAAGTTAAATAGATGCAATTACCTAGGGTTCAATTCAAATACAGCATCATGAATTCTATGATAGTGCCAACTTTATGGCATTGTCTTATGCTAGATACCAATCTATCTGTATACACACACTAATATATATAAATCCACCCATTCCCCTCATTATTGTGCTTTGCTTGGGTAATTTACATAGCACATTTCACAGGCAAATAAATGCATTACTCATTTTGTTTATATTTCAATGAATATTAATGGATTCAACATTTTGAAAATACATTTGGAGAAAGTGATGGATTCAATTTAATTTTTAATGTGTCTTAATGACTGGTTTTGTGAATAATACTACCAATATGTCACCAAAAAGAAACATGGAGATAGGAGAGTTTGAATGTTATTGAAATTGATAGTCTTTGGTGGGCTAGCTTTTATTTTTATATTTTATGAACAAGTATTTTAGATGAAATGATTGACTTGACTATTGTACTTTGTATCATTGCTTAGAAAAAAATGACAGAAATAATTTAAGACAGCTAATAGGAGAGTGATTGATGCTTTCCTGTTTTGGTGTTCTATGAACAAAACCCTTATATTGCAATAAAGGTCTACATAAATCCAATAGAAGAATACCTGAATTTAAAGCATGATGGACTATCAAATTTGGAATGGCTTCTATAAGGCTCTTAAAATTTGTTTTCAGTGTATCTTCACATTTATGGTTCCAATTGAAGTATTTTGAGGTATTTTTGTTTCAGCTAACAATGTATGCTATAGGACAAAACTGCATTATGCATTTGCCAAAAATTGACTATACTTCACATCAGAGTAATCATTCAAATTTTCATTTTTCAAATGAGTAATGAATCAGTGATAATGTGATTTTTGTTCCATTGTTCAGAAAAATGGGATTGCTGGAATATATTAAATACATTTAGGTGAAACATGATTAATATCTTTTGAATAAAAACATACTGATAATACAATCTTGATATTTTATTCCCTCATCTGTGCTATTTTAAAAAAAATCATTCCATATTTCAAAGACAAGTGCTATATTACAGTTTTAGTGACAGAACATTAATTGTACATTTGTGCATGAAATATATAGTTCACTGAACATTATCTGCAGAATTTTACCTGTAAATTTGCTTTCTCTGTATGAACAGCCATCCACAGAATGGTAGTGTACAATCTTATTATTCATCCGATCAGAAAGCATAAACAAGTATCATATCAAGATCCAGCATATCTCATCAGATTTCATGTTATATAGACAGAATTGTGTTTTAAATGTTATAGACAGAGATGTATGTTTAGAACAATCTTCAAAAATATGTCATTGAACAGTCATCCCATATGTGCCCATTGGGTAGGGATATTTTATTCACTCCATCTTCTCCCAGATTATACAGTCCTAGGATATTTGAAAATCCTATTTTTATCAGTGTTATTTTCTTTTTTCCAAAGCCTAGTTAAAAAATATAATACTACTTTTTACAAAATTTAAGTAGGGAGTACACTATGAAATTTCTTTGAATATTCAACTCTTAGAAATAAATAGCACATATAACTGACATTCGTTTGTGTTTGCACTAAGTCTATCTGGGAAATATTGATATCCTATGTCAAATATTCCTTTCCATAAAAATATATGCTTATTAGCAATAACTTTATTTTTAAAATATCTTTATTTATTCACTAATGTATTTATCTGAGAAAGAATGAAATAGGGAGAGAGAAAGAGAGAGATAGAGAGAGAGAGAGAGAGAGAGAGAGAGAGAGAGAGAGATTATGGGTGGTCAAGGGAACCTGGGAAGGAAGCCAGCTCCCTGATGGTTAGTCTATGTAGCAATGGAATGAGTTACATGAGCTGCCTGGGGGAAATTGGCCCAAGATGTTGGCAGAAAGCAGGGGACACTGCTTTATACAGAGACCAGCATGGCAAAATTTACTTGTGCAATAGTGGCACTTAACCCAGGCAAGTAATTAAACACTTTCAGATTGGCTAAGAGATCTGCTCAGAGGAAAACAACCCTTAGGTGGAATTGAGTTCCAAAACAAATTCCTATGGAAACCAAGAATCCAGAATCCAAGGTGAAGCAAGCTAACCATGTGCCAAAAGACAGGCTACATTCAGTATAATCTCACCAAATTAATAATTTTGTCCTGTTTAACCTGATCTCACTCTCCACTCAGGGAACTTTGTGGAAGAGGGACTGGAAAGATTGTAAAAGCCATGGTGGGGGGAATATCCAGAGACATTGCTGCCCCTTTCACCCTCCACGGGAAAATCCCACTGAAGAGGGGGCTTAGTAGATGGGGTGGCAGGGAGGAGGAAAATGGGATTACCAACATAAGACTTGTACACACAGAGTTTCTATGTATTAATGATAATATAAATAAATAATAAATAAATAAAAATATGTGTTGTCAGAGCCTCTTGCCACTACAAATAAACTCCAAACACACATGTCACTTTTTGCATCTCACTTTATGTGGGTACTGGGGATTCAAACCCAGTGTGGTAGACTTGCTTGGCAAGCTTGGCAAGCAAACACCTTTAACCACCAAACCATCTTTCAATTCCACAAATAACTCTCTTTTTTATATTCTTTCATCAGACATTTGTAATTTTGGAAATATCACTTAAAATCTTTGGTGTGTGCTTTTATGTTCATACATAAATTTTGAGTGTAGCAAGTGTGTGTGCTTGTGGGTATCTATCTATCTATCTATCTATCTATCTATCTATCTATCTATCTATCTATCTATCTATCATATAAGTATTTTATGAGATTAATGACTATTGAAGAATCGACCCCAAAATGTAGATGGCTGAAAAGTAAATTTCAATTTTAAGCTAGAATGGAAAATGTATTATCAGCAACAATATAGTAAATGATAGTCTATTTTTTCTTAATCCTACATAATTATGTTTTAAATCCTACAAAGCATTACAATGTATTTATCTGCTTAGGAGAAACTTAAAAATTGACAGCCCACGGAGGAGGATATCCAACTGATCAGGGATGGGGACGGGGGGGGGGGAATTGGGGAATTCGGGATAACAACACATGGTTTGCCCACTAAATAATGTAACTCATTATGGACAATAAATATATATTAAAAAAAGAGAAAAAAAAATTAATGTTGAACTCTCATGTTCCAGTAAAATTATATTAACCACTAAAAATAAACATTTCCAAATTTCCTTGAAGCTTCTGTTTCAAATGTTTTGTCGTCAGAAAGACCCTTTCTTGAATGATAACATTGGGAGATATGCACTTAGAAACGGCTTTAAAGAAATACGTTATTGAAATTATTTCCAATATGAGTCTCAGTATAAATCTTGCAAAAAAAAGAGAAGAGAATAACAAAGGAAGTGGATGACACTATTAATTTTAAATTATATCAACTTTAAAAAACTTTTAAAAAGTTACTTTATATTGTAATCTATAATTTTGTGCCACTGCCCACATGTTATTTTTACCCATATCTTTAGAAAAAAAAGTAATACATTGTTTGGCCTATATAATAAAGAGATAATGAAGATATGCAAATATATTTAATTGAAACTTCCATAAATATATATATTGACACTTGCATGTCTAGCATTATGGAAGAAATTTAAATCAATACATTAAAAATCCAGGTCCTCCAAACAGTGACCTGGCTTATTAATTAATGTAATGTAATATAAGATGCCCAGAGGCTCCTTAGGTACTTATTAAAGGTAGTTTACAGTTCTAAGGCCACTTTAACCATTCAGCACACTGAAGCATTACTTAGTTCAAATGATGCCCTCGGGACCTACGATGCTTAAGTGGCTCTAAACAACATACTAAGTTATCAAATATAATTTTAAGGGCTTCTGAAAATCAAGTGAAAATAATATGTCTCTATTACAGTTGCTATCAACTGAATTTTAATCTTTAATTCTATGTTGGTAAAATAGATTTTTTAAAACTTTCTCTTTATTTTATATTTTATTTAATATTTTATTTATTTGCAATCAGAGAAAGACGGGGAGAGAATAGGCACATCAACATTTTCTCCATTACAAACAAACTGCATATACATGCACCATATTTATGCATCTGGCTTTATTCGGGTACTGGGGAATCAAAGGAGGGCCATCAGGCTTTTGAGGCATTAGCCTTCACTCCTGCAGCCCTAGCTCAAGCTCCTCTATGTTTGTTTTTATTTTTCTGAGTAAAATGAATTTTTATACAATGTGTTTTTAATTGATCTGTGGAAGACAATATGCCCAATCCCCTTGTGATGTCTTACTTGCAACTTTTTTGTCTTTTCAAAAAATCTCCAATTTTTTTTCTAGTCACTTTAAGTTGTTTCTTAATTTCAGAGCAATGTAAATGAACCTACCATGGTCTTAAGCAACATTCCAACATATATTTCAGTCAGTCTTTAGATTTCCTGTGTCTCTTCTCAGGAAAAATTTTAATTATTATAAATATTTCTGATATGCTTTGGATTTGACTTACATTTTAATAAACACCCTTGCATTCCTAAGACATTTTCCAAGTTGGTTTTGAAGTAAAAGTGAAATAATCAAAATTTACCCACACATCTGATGATATGCATAAAATGGAAAGTACATTAATAATTAGTCATCATTAAATTTAGTTAAAGTAATAGTTAAGTGATTATACAAGTGATCACTAAGTATATAGCCTAATCATCATTTCTTCATGTAGACAATGACTTTATTATCAAACTCTCCTTGTATGTATTAATATCAACTGAAGAAAAATTGTTAAAAATTCAAATTCATTTTTATGAATATCCTAAGAAATAGGAAACGTTGTGTGTGATAATTCACCATGTGGATGGCTGATGAAGAAAGGTCATGATTTCAAATACAACTGGAGGTACATAGCAAGACTCTCAAAAGAATTATTTAAAAAAGGCCAATAATCAATATGCTTCTTTAAAATTAATGACGTTACTTTCAAAAATATTAATATGCATAGTAGAGCCATAGAATTTGGTGAAAGGGAATGAGAAAATATAAATATATAAGATACTGGCATAATTAACATAGTGTTGAATACAACATTTTAAAATATAATGATGTGTCAGTAAGCTTTCACTGCTGTGAAAAAAATATGTGAGAAAGTCCACTTGAAAGATTTCTGGCGAAAGTTTGCTCACACTTTCTGCAGTTTCAATCAGCGGACTAACATGGCTTCAGTGCACAGCCTCGTGGCAAGGATAAACAGCACCCAGGTGAGGGAGTGCTGAGACAAGACTGCTCACCCTGTGGAATTCTGGAAGCAGAGAATGACAGAAAGTTGAAAGAGGTATAATATATAATCCAAAGGTATACCTCCAGTGGACTAATTCTTCCCCAAATAATCCCTCTTCTAGCTGTCCATTCAGATGGATTGACCACTGATGAAGTCAGTAACCTTACAATCAAATTATCTCTCAATATTTCTACCAGATTGGACCAAATCTTCAGCATATGTGTCATTTTTAAGAATATTTCTATTCAAGCAATCATTGCACATCATGATTACATCAAAACAATTGGGGAAAAGTATATACTCATCTCAAGACCTGATACATGTATAAAAATCATGTGATAAACCTAACCTCAACTAACCTCAACATATTCCAAAGAGAACCATTAGTTTTATGGAAAATCTCTAAATTATAACTATAGTGGCAAAACAAAACTCTCAAAATTGTTTAAATACCAAATGGTAAAAATAACCATCAGTGTAGTCATCCATATTTTGCCAATATGAATATTTTTAAAGTAGAATTCTGAATGCCTTTTCTTTTAAAATGCAGACACAGGTCACTGGGAGATCATGTTGGAACTGACAGGGAAGCCAGATCCCTGCAGACTAGCTCTTATGGTGCTGAAAAGTGCCAAGTGAGCTGCTGAGGAGAATGTTCACCAAGAACATGAACAAGCAGTTGATCCTGCTAGCAACAAAATCAAACGGTCAGGCAAGATTTGCATAGCGACGTATTGATAGCACACATGCTGTGTGTGGGGGGGATCAACTGCTTTCTGATCGGATATGAACCCTAGTGAATGGGAGGAAATGCATTCCTGGTCATAGAAGAAAAGAAGCTTCTACCATTCTTTGACTAAAACGATTGATTATGCCCATCAAATGTCTTCCGAATGTCTATGTTCATCCCACTTAATGAACACTGCTCTGACTCTTGGCTACAGAATCTGTATTTTACAGATGGCAGCAAATAGCAGGGGACCCCAGACCCATCAGTACGACAAGAAAAGTCAACTGTTTGGCACGAAACAAGTCACCTCTATCACATCTTCCAGGGCCAGGAAACATGAGAGAGGAAGTGGCAGATTGAAAATGAGGACTAGGTTCACTGTGAGCCCAAAAGCCTCCTCCAGAGGACAGTGGTAGTAATGGAGGAGAGTCAAAGTGCATCAGACAAAACATCAGAATCTGAGATCTCAACACTCAAGGAGACTTCTAACATGACCTCCAAAGTTCAAGGAACATTGTGGAAGAGGGGCCAGAAAGAATGGAACAGCCACAGGGTGGGAAGGCATATTCTGAGATATTGTCCCCTACATAGAGAGTGACTGGTACATTCATGTTTCCATAGTAAATACCAAATTATCCTGCTGAGGTGGACCCTCAGTAGAATGAGGTGGAGGGAGAGGGACACAGGAGTATAACCCAATGGATATATGGTCCATTTGAAATATTTTTATGTATTTAAGTTCTCAGTAAAAATATGAAAAATGTCCTTCATGATAACATATTGAAATACTCAATTCATAACATGTTTAGCAGATACACCAATGTGCCTTGTAAAATTATTGCATTAAAGTGATTAACATATTATTCTCTTCACCTATTTTTGTAATCATAACATAATTGGAATCCAATCTTAGGTATTTTATAGTCTTGTTCATTTTGTCTAAGACATCACCAGGTTTTATAATCCATATCCAGAATTTACTATGTTTCTCACTGAAAATTTTACCCTTTTTTCAGCATCACACCATTTACTGTCCAATCTCTTCTTCTCCAAGCCCTTAGAAAACTTCATTCTACTTCCTACACTCCTTAAGCACAACCTCTTTGAATTCTGCCAGTAAGTTATTTCAGGCAATATTTGTCTTTTGATTCCCAGATAATTCCACTTAACATTATATTCGCTGGATTTATTTATGTTAGCAAAATGAAGATATTCTGATCTTTTTAATGACTGAGCACTGTTCTGTCTCATACACTTAAGCAAACAGTCACATGTCTAAATCTGCTCATTATTAATCCATCCTTCACTAGCTGCGCAGGTGGATATGGTTATTGGTTGTTGTGAATAATGCCATACAGCATGAGGGAGTAAAGACAATACTTTTTCCTGTAAATCCTTCCTCTTTGGATGTTCAAATAGTCATGGAATTGCTAGATCATATATTGAGTTCACTTCTTTAAAACTTTGGAGGAACTTCCATAGCAATTTTTATAATTATAATTCTAATTTACCTTCTCAGACTTCTCTCCACTTTCTGACCAATAAATACGTTTTGCATTTTTGATAATAGGTATGATGACGAGTGTGTGGTGTAATTTGTACTTCTCTGCTGACTCATGATATCCAGTGTTTTGGGCCTCCCTCTGTGCTATTTGTATGTCCTCTAAAATATTTTAAGCCTTTTTAAAAATTTACTTTCAGTAATTTTTTTAATATATATTTATTGTCCATAATGAGTTACATTATTTAGTGGGCAAACCATGCGTTGTTATCCCGACTTCCCCAATTCCCCCCCTCCCCATCCCTGATCAGTTGTATATCCTCCTCCGTGGGCTGTCTGTATTAGTCCTTGTGGCAAGGGATCCTGTATATCTTAGTTCTCATCCCGGTCTTCCTGGCCCAAGTGTGTTGTTACTGATGGGTGCCATGCCTCCGGACAGTCTCCCCCACCACGGCTCTCACAAAAAGTGAAAGGTTGATACAGTCTGAAGACAAACCAGGGTAAAAATAATTTCAATGTTACTAGTTTTTTCAGCAATGATGTTGCTATTGAATTCTTCATATAATTTTTAATTTATTTTCTTATCCAATGTAAAATGTCTAAGTGTTTCCTCCAATTCTATTTATTATATTTTAATTTGTGGAGTAGTTAAGACTTACTTTATGGCTGACAGTTGATCTTTTTTAGAGATTATTCTGAGCACAGTGGGAATTACACTATATTCACCTTGAGTCAATTTGGTCTACAGTATTATTGAAGTCTGATCTTTTATTACCTTTCTATATTTAAAATCTATACACTGGTGAAAGTTAGGTGCAAAGTTACTCACAATTATTATAAGGCTTTTTTATACATGTTCACATTTTCTTACATATTTTGCCTAGAGATGTGTTTGTAGTTATTATATCATCAATTAATTTATTCATGGACATCACATCCTAGGCTTATTTTGTGTTTTTTTGGACAATCTTTAACTGAAAGTTTGTTTTCACAGCTGGTCACTTTTAGTGTTATTTAATTTAAAAATATTTTCATTCCCTTTATTTTCCGTCTTTGTGTTATCATTAACCTGGATGAATCTGTTATAAGCAGAATAATGTTGAATCTTTTTTTAGATCTGTTTAACACCTGTTTTATGATCAGATAATCTAATCCTTTTCCATTCAAAGTAATTGTTGATATATCACAGCTTAGGAGTAGCATCATGTTAATGCTTTCTGCTTCTTAGGTGTGCTGTTCTATTCTGCATCTTTTGAGATCATCCAGTAAACTTGATAATTTTCTGCAGTAATATATTTTAAATCTGTATATTTGAACTGTATCTAGCATAGGTTTGCATTGTTGCTATGAAGAGATTTTCATAAAATATGTTAAAATTGTAATAATCTAGTTTTAGCTTCATAACTACTTACCTGCCACATAATAACAACCTCTACCATGTAATTTTTTGATCTCCATAGTATGACTTTGGTTTCATATTTTAAATATTTTTACCTAAATTTTTATCTAAATTTACCAAATGTTTATAAAGGTGATTTTTTTAAACTTCAGAGCATTAATTTTTCATGAATCAGATGAGAAAAAATTGTAGGAATATTTTAAATTTTTGTTAAAATATCTTAGTTATTTGCAAGCAGGGAGGGGAATTAGAGGGTCAGGACTTTCAGACCCAGATGCTTCCACTACTTTGTGCATCTGGCTCTTTGTGGGTACTGAGGAATCAAACCCAGGGCTTTAGGCTTTGCATCCAAGCAAATTAACCAGTGGATTATCTCTCCGCCCCTGTTTTTACTTCCTTAAAGCAGTAAAGAGGTACATTCTGCAATTCCCCCAGTTCAACTCTTTATTATAGCAAATATTACCAAGGTGTTAATTTGACTTCAGTACTGTAACTGAGAATTGATGTCTATTCCCAAGCTGAGGACATGGGAATTAGCATACCATCTCTGGTATTACCATACCTGTCAATGTTTCAGTGATGATCAGGCTTGTTTCAACAGCTCAGACATGATCATGTGACCTCCAGCATAACCACATATATTGATGCTGTAGAGATAGTCAAGCTTATATCCACAGCCCAGGAATGCCTCCCTTAGCTTTTAATTGTTCCGGCCCCAATTCAAGTCATCATATTGTTAGTGTATGGTGTTCAAGACAACATAAGCTAGAACTGAAGTGTTTGTTGACTAACCTGGTTCTTACTTGACAATAACAAGGTGCTTTGGGCCAGAG
Organism: Zapus hudsonius; assembly: GCA_004024765.1. Taxonomy (NCBI): domain Eukaryota; kingdom Metazoa; phylum Chordata; class Mammalia; order Rodentia; family Dipodidae; genus Zapus; species Zapus hudsonius. Next base: position 62,779 of record PVHP010002552.1, read on the forward strand.
TAAACAGATATGACAACATACGGTACCTTGACAAGGATGTCTTGGCTAATGCTTACTGACAACTTTTATATTCTGAAAATGGGTTTTCATGATGTTGTTAGAGTCAAACAGCTGTCCATCTATGGGCTAACGTATATTGCCTGGAGATTAAAATTATTTTAATATTTATTTTCTCTTTCAGCTTAATATACCATTATCCTACTTGCGAGTAAATTGTGAGTAAATAATGAACACTTCCTTGGCTTAAAGAGCTGATACTGTACAGAGAATGTGGGTGCTTGACAGAGCTGAGATCTGGACAGCAAGGAAGACCCTGGCAAGGACAGCTTCTCTGCATTTTTCAATCAAATTCCTGAGCTGGCCTTGATCACATTGTGCATCTGGACAGGCACAGGGTGTAAAGACCTGAGGTAGAGCTGCCAGCATGGAGGGAAGTAACAGCTTCAAATGTGGAATGGCTAAGGCATCCATCCAATTCGTCGTCAGCTGTGGTGCAAAAACAGAAAATTTCAAACCATGGTGGAAATGAGCAGCATAATTGTACTTTATACATATCCTATGCATAATTCAATGAAGCCCATTTCTACTCAATTCAAAATGAGAAGTCTTTCCGATGGCAGAATATTAATATTTGGAAAATTGCTCTTTTTTACTATGTAGTATCTTGATTCAGAAAATACCACTTCCTATTTTAAAAAACCCTCAAATGTAATTTTTTATAAAAGTTATTTCCAGAATTTTATTTAAAGATGCTCTGTATAAAAATTGGCCCATAATTAGGGAATTGGATATATTGTTCTATTGAAACTAAGATGAAGCATTCCAAAATGTGTTTTCTAATACTTTATTAACTTACATCAAATAACAATGTAGAATAAAGCCTGCACACAATCCTTCAGCTGCACAGTGTGGAATTTAAAAAAGAAAATATTTTATTAAGAAATCACCAATTTGTTGGTTTTTGTTGTTTATTTACTATACCCAGACACATATATACAGACATTCACATAGAGAGATAAACAATTAGTGAAAGAAAATATTTTATCTTCAGATACTTAAGAGGGTTTGGGAGGTAATCATCTTCATATTTTCTGTTTTATACCTATACGCTACCAAACACACAAACTCTTGAACTGTCACAAGAGATTTCAGCCCATGAATAATAAAGTACTAGTTTTCTTGTAATTAGGAAGCCAATTTATCAATCATTTGAATATATATGTGCATGGATAATATGCATAATATAGCTATATACAAGTTTAATTTATGATTATATATACTGTACATGCTTTAATGGCATAGATAAAAAATTGAAGAAAAATTACATCAACAAGTTATAGTTTCATTTATCCATCATGTGCCTTTGTGTAAAATTGTCTTGATCAGCTTTCTGTTACACTAACAAGGTAATCAGCACATGCTGTCCTGGAGAAGAGGAGGATTTCATTCAGAGCTGTGAGAGCTATGGTGTCTGTGTGGAGGGCATTCCCAGGCTGCATCTCCTCATTGTGTGGAGGGTAAGGGTGGAGCACTTGTTCAACAAGTGATTCTGATTAGAAGATGCAAGGCTTAATCTTCTCATTCCTTCTCTAACAACTTTTTTGGAACAGCCCCAAGAGATTTCTGAAAAACTGCCTTCCAACAGATGATCCCAGTGAACAGTGAACCTCACAGTGGGTTATACCACTTAAAGTTCTCACATTCCTCACACTCTTACCATGGTAAAGAAGGCATTCATTATATTGAATCCCTAGTAAACATGTAAATCACACCTGAAACCACAACCAAAATGGTAATACAATTATTTATTTCTCTTATAATTTATAATGAAAATTATTTTTAGTTATTCTGTAAAGAACTAAAAGACATATTGATTGTAAATATCTCAGATAAAAGCTGTTATGCTTGTTACCAATATTTCAACCAGCTATGTACTAATTATCTCCCTTTGGCTCAAATTTAAAGTCAGCATGTCAGATCTGAGAAGATTGTTGCATGAACAAGACCATCACTGTTCTTGTTCCAGTCTTCTCAAGAAAACTGAGTTATTTATATGCAGCTTTTCCATAAATCCACGTACAGGGAAATATGCTTGAAACAAAAAGAGCTGTGTTGATTTCCATTTATTCCTGCATAAATGACATCAGAACTACTAGCGTTGCTTGTACTCTTGTGGGGCGGGGAGGGGTACCTAATAGAGAACATTAGGTTTTTTCATAGAATTTCTCCCCCTCAACCTTTAAAAAAATTCAACCATTTTATACAATAGAGTTTCAAAACTTGATTACTTATCTAGAAAAATGCAAGAAATGGGTATAGACCACAGTGAAGACTTCCCATCAACAATAAGTTCATGCACAATGAAGTAGCTAAATAACAATGAAAGTGATGTTTTAATAATTGTTTTATTTTACCTCAAGGAAACCTTGGACACACACACACACACACACACACACACACACACACACACACACATATATATATATATATATTATGATTATTAGTTTAATTTTTCTATAGATATTTTGACAGCTAATTAAAATTTTATCAAACTTAAGAACACATATACTTTTTGAAATTTTTCATAAATATATTTCAAAAGTGAAGGTCAAATAGAAGTGTAAAAACTGGAATTTTTAATGTAGGAGAGTAAATTTCATAGTGAAGACTACTCAAGTATGTTTAACAAACATAAGTGAATAGTTATTTTGGTTGCCTTTATTAATGAACATTCAATTGTATTGCCATTTTTGGAAACGAAGATGTCATGACCTCCTTCTTGGTGCATCATTGGGACAGAGGAAAACAGTATACTTCGCATCAAAGAATGTGAGAATAGAAGCAAAGCGAAAATGGGACTCCAAGAAGAGAACCATGTAGATTTTGTTACAGTACTGTAATTTAATTACAAACAGGCTTTGTAAATAGGAGATACATTCAAGGAGGCCATCAGATTTTTGTCTCTGTTTTCTCTTTCATATAACTGTTTCTGCAGCTCTGTTTTCATGGCAGAAGCTCTGAAGAGTAACATCACAGTAAGCCACCACAGGGTCTCTTCAGCATTGAGCTGGATCCAGTTGCAGTCAAGGGATTCTGACATGATGCTCACCATTCAACATAGATTATTTTAGATAGCCTTCAAAAAAAAACTCAGGCTGTTTATAAATGATCTTTTGATAAAATAAGCCCCAAGTTAAAATTCCTTCTGCATATAATATGATTTTCTAAAGTGTATGTGAAGAAAGCTTTCACTGTGTCTCTGCTGCATGGTGGTATTCGCCTGGTAGCTGATATCCACTGGAGGGGCAAAGACTTCACTTACAAGCCTCATCTGAGAATAGGTAGTTGGAAGATTAGACATACCTGGGGCCTCTATCCCTCTCTACCATTTCAAGTGCTCTGACTGGGATTTGAGCATAACTGATGACCCTGGAAGCTCAGCAGAGAATATATACATAATGGTCAAGAGTTCCTAATAATAAGTAGCTTCTATAATTGTAGTAACCCTAGACCTGGACACTAAATACCACCAATCCAGTTTCAACAATTATACTATAAATCACCCAAGATCCAAAGAACTAAGAAAGGTGCCCTTCTCCCAATAGTCAAAGTTTTGTGATCTCGTAATATTACTGTTACTTGTTTTCAGCACTACATAGTATCTGAATAAAGGACTAGCATAAATTAATTGAATAAGCATGTGTAGAACTAGAGCTATTGTTCATGTATCCTTTTTCTTTCCAAAAGCATATATTTAATTGTGAAATATTCTGGCTACTTTGATTCAAGTTTTTAACTATGGACAAGCTATAATCATTTGAGTTGTAGAAAATTTATTGCATAAAACACACCTTACAAACAGGCAATTAAATTAATAAACACCTGGATTGTTTCTTTCTGCATCATTGTCTCATAATCTTTAATAATCATGAGATGTCCCCTTCTGAAAACAATGGCAAAGGTTTCTATGTTTCATCTAGCTATGCAGGTCTATTTTAATAATTTGTGTATAAAACTCTCTACTCTACTAGATAATAAACTTATTAAGAATATGGACTGCATTGAATTCCTCTCAATCTTTAGCTATTGGCACTGAGCCTGATAAATGTGGTCATAATTGTGAAAAATGGATGAATAAATATATGTAGTGCTGGATTACTTTTATTAAGATAACCTGGCAAAGTAAGAGGTAATTTAACATTATTCTATACACTTTTTTTCTATGAAATCACAAATAATTTTTCTGTCAAATACTGTATTAGACATTCTTGGATATAAAGAAGTAATAGATTTCAGACTGTTTATTTTTAGACTGTTTAGTTTCAATATGTATCCTAAGTATTTATCAAGCACTGCTCACTTGCTTTTAGGAAATAACAAATTATTCATACCTAGGAGATAGTTTGCTGCTTTAAGGGGGAATGATTAGCTATTCTTGAAGGAAGCAAAGTAGAAAATGATACTAGCACACATCAAGGTTGACTCCCAACCACAAAATTCTCTCACGTCCATGTTGATGACACAAATATAAGTTCAAAAACATTCCATTGAGCTGACCACATACCAATTTTGGGAATATTTTAGAATAAAATGATTATAAGTTTACAGGCCTCTTAGACATTTCCCTTTTGTAGTATCCAGAAAAGCATGTGCCCTTATGATAACACGTGGAATTTATTGATGTGGTAATAATTTGTCATATACTAGACCATCTTTAAATCTCCTCTATCCATAATAAATCATGGATTTTTTCATATTCTGCATTTCTGATCAAATCAGAAGGGCTTGGCTCCTAGGAAGCTACATTTAGTGTAGTTATAATCTCTACCACTGCAAGTGTATTTCACAAATTGTAAAGAATATATCACAGAATATTTATTCCAGTTTTTCTACAAAATCAAATCAAAATTTGGAAGACAACACGTCTTTTTTTCATAATTCCCCCCATACTTGGGCAGATACTGGCAACCTCCCCAGACCTCATATCCAGGAGACATATGTGTGAAAAAATAACTCATGTTACTCAAACTAATTTTTGTTTCTTGTCACCCATGGGAAAGGCCACATGACATCTATTGCAGCAAGGGGTGCACCATGCATAACATACCAAATGGAAAAGATTTTCATATAGAAATTACCCCCAAAAGATGTTCCTCCATAAGAACAGAAGCCTCTGTTGCATGTCTTATCACACATAATATTGGCTCTGAATATGCAACTCCCAATTCAACTTCCTGCTCTCAGTCTCGATTTGAGCCCCAGGTATGTTGCAGACTTTCCTGGACAGACTTATTTCTGTTCACACCACAGAGAGGGTGCAAGCACAGCAAAAAAGTATGAATGATTCCATTCATGTTCATCCCATTAACCATAATTTTATTGCAGTTTAATTATAAGAACCAAGGGGAGCTACCTTATCAGAAAATTTCACATGAGTGCTGGTGAAGAGTCAAGACAGCTTTACCACTGGAAAAATAAGCTTACTAAGAAGGGTGTTACCAGATTTGTGAGCCTGCTGGCTTTTGTAAATTTCTTATGAGTTTTATCATCTTTCCCTCCAGGAATAGCTGTTTCAACCTAGAGAAAACAGCTACATGATGCTGTATCATTGGCATCTTAACAGGGCTATCCCAGTAATGATAATGAAATACATGCTCCATACTGTACCAGCAGCTATTTGGACAACAATAGCATTTTACCTAGAAGGTACTATTTCATGAATATTTCATGACTTGAATATCTTAAGACTCCTATGAACTTATTATTTTGCAATTATTTTAATTTAATAAACTTGATAATAATTTGGTTATGTTTTTTTCTACAAAATTATAATGCCAGATAAGTAGCATTTATAGAATACTCAACTAATTTAGGGAAGGAGTTAATACAGGAAAAAATGTTTAAAATATTTGTATTAATGATTATGAAATAGAAATAAATTAGTATTTTGCATTAGATATAAAACTGCATGCTATGTACATAACAATTTCATTTCTAATTATTTTGTAATACAGTACTACACAAAACTAAAGTAACTGCTTCTACAGTAATGAAGTTTTCAAATTTTGAAATTTCTCATTTGACATGTAATTTTTTTATTTTTCAACAAAAGTGAGCAATAATGAACAAGGCAATATTTCTATGTGGATAATAAATATGTTTTGAATCTAAATATAATACTATTGCTTAACTGACATAATTGGAAAGAATTTGGCAAACACAGATTGGGTTGTGAACACAATTCCAGAAGAGAAATTTAGAGTGTGACTGAAGGAACTCCTCCCAAATCTAAATTGCTTCTGGTAGCAATAAAAAATAAATAAATACAAGAGAGAAACTTACAAAACTGGGAATTCCAAGCATGGTACAAAGGAGAGTCATGGGAAATACTCAGTATTGTGACATTAGGGTTTCACCATTCACTGTCGAATGAAATACAGATCTTTTTCGTTCACTGCAGATGCCTTGTGAAAAGAGATGGTGACATACATTAGGAGTTCATTCCAACTGAAGTGTCTTATTTGTTTTTGGAACATATTCAAGTAAAATTAGTGTTTATAACTGAAAATACATCATACAAAACACCTTTTTTCAGATTCTTTGTGGGATCAAGGATTCTGTGAAAGGATTAAGATTTCTTGGTGCTTACTCATTATCAGTAGTAAACACATTAATGATCTCTAAAGCTTGATTTTCCCATTTACAGATATCAATCTAGGGTTTTTTAGAAAGCACTAAATCGAAAATAATTTAGACTTAAATATTCTTTAGATTGAACTATCATATACCTATATATTTTACATAGAAGCAAGAGGTAATGGCCAACTATTTTTGTGACCATGAAGAATATATTATTATTATTATCCACAATTAGATATGTTGAATGAACAGATAATGAGTTGATATCCCCCTTTCCCCAATTTCCCTCCTCCCTGTTCCCAATCAGCTGGATATCCTCCTCCCTGGGTAGTGAATCAGTCCATGGGGTAGGGGGTTATGGATAGCCTAGGAGTCAACCCCCCTTTGTATGTTGCTACTGAGGGGAGCAATGTCTCTGGGAGTTCTCCACAACCATGGCTCTTACAATCTTTCGGCCCCCTCTTCCACTCAGCTCCCTGAGTCATGGTGGGTGAGTCTTAAGGCTGCTTTATCGTTGAGGCCTTAGGGGTTCTCTGTGCCTCTACTTTAGGTTGTGTTGAAGATCACTGGTGTCTGTCTCACTGGCTTATCCTGGGTTGACTGATTGGCTGTGGTTATAGGTCTCATGTTTATCCCAGCACTCTCTGTGGGGTTCTATATGGCTCCTTCATAGAAGATCTGGTGTGGCTTTATGCTTAGGAAAATTCTCCAATAAATATGGAGTAAGAGCAAATGGAGCTTCTCAAAATTTCTCCTCATATAATTTCTTGACTAAATATAAAACCATATTACATAGCATCAAAATTAATATACTTGCTAAGTACACAAATCAATTTTAAATAACTATAAAGTACTCAACTTTTGATTTTAATCCCTTTTAGTAAAATGGTAGTAAACTCCTAAATTTTTACATATCTTTTCACAAAGCTTTTTCTGTTTCAAGAACAATCTTCATTTTCTATGAGATATCACAAAGACCAACATAAGCATGTAAAAGCTGAGACAGCTTAGGAGATTATCATGCAAATCTTTACAGGACAAAAATAACCTATGTCATTCAGCGGAAATCCAAGGAGAACATTTATTCATATCTCTACTTTTCCTTATTTTAGTAGAGAAAATATTTGTAAGGAACCTCTGGCTTACAGTCCCATGTTCTCCAAGAAAACTTGATATTTTTTAAGATTTCAAATGAAAGTTGAATCTATCAGAAGTTTTCCATGTAGTGAAATATATCAAATCAACTTTAAATGATATAAAAGTATACTAGAAATTAACTAAAAATGCATTAAAATCCAAGTATCATTTGATTACAACTCCAGTTTTCTTGATTCGCTGTTAGAGGAATGTCCATAATAAAGGTTTCCTGTGACTTAGGAACAGGTGTCTGAGCTTAATTTTCTGAAAGTGCCATTGTGCTGTGTTTCAGGAACATTGTCTTGCATAGACATCAGAAAAGGTCATTGTAGGAGAACTGAAACTTTTGATATGAGTAATATATATCCTACTAACCTCCAGTACTATGTCTTTTTAGGAAAATAAAATTAATCATAGTGATATTTTACATATAGTAATAGACTAAAGTATTTTCGCTTCACGTGGGGTCTAAAGGTAAATTGTATCAACATATCTGCTTGCATATTTTTCAATTTTTACTATAACAGTAAATGCACTTCTTTGTTCTAACCTACAATTTTCCATCATTTTAAGAATCCCATATAAATGTAGACAATTATTACTACAAACGCTTGCCCGAGTGACTAAAAGAGCAGAATTTATTGCTATCTATGGTAATGACTGGGGATTCAGGATAAAGGTGTTGCAAGTGCATTACAGGTAAAAAGCCTTCATGGCTTGCAGAAGAGTAATTTCTCTGTGTCCTCACATGATGGCAGACAGAGCTCAAGTCTTTAATCCTGTTTTCATGGAAACCTAATGGAATCTCTTAAAGGCACTACCTTCAAATCTCATTATATATGGATTTAGGCTTCAACATTTTGGGAGTGCTGAGACACTCAGTTCACACACTTAAGGATAATTGTCCTTGAAGACATAATCTTACACCCCTTTCAAAATTGCTCATGCAAAGGAATACATAAGCTAACTATTCCATGTAATTAAAAATTAGTCATGTGCACCATTGCTAAATAAAAGTTTCTTGGAAAATTTCTCTGTCATAACAATTTATGAGATTAAAGCAAGTCATTTATTTTTAATAGCAAGAAAATAAATGTGTTTTATACTAAACTTATTAATTAAAGAACATATTAAAAATTTCAAGATAATATCATTCCTAATTGCTTTCTGATAAGTTTCATTGAAAATAACATTCACTGGGGATTTGATGTCAACCCACATCTACTTTTTTAATGTATGTTTACAGAATGACAGAAACATGGTAAACAGTTACTCAAGTTATATAATCCTGAATAGTTTATCTGTCATACTCATAGTTTGCCCATGGGAGCATGATTGCATGTGAACCTAACAATCTTCTGCTTCCATTAGAAAAGACTAAATAAATCTTACCAGACTCAAGATATTAGTCTTGTTTTTTTACTCTTTTATCAACATTAATTTGCATGCTTCCTGAATATTTATTAGCTAGCTTTAACAGTTCCCAGGTGTACCTGTTAAATTTTTGGGTTCCAATAGTTAGTTAGGTTTTCTGAATAGATGAATGTATCACTAACTTTAAAGATTTATTTCTTACTAAGTAATGTATCCAAACAGTGTTGGAAGAAGAGTAATATTTTTCAAACATTGCTGTCAAAAGTGAATTAAGAAAATTCTGATTAGCTCATTATAAAGACATCAGACTTCCTTTTAAAATTCTTAAACTATTTGGTCAATAGAGATAGATTTTTATGTTACATTTATAATAAATTTAACTTTGAGGCTTTAACAAGAGGAGATATAAGATAAGATAATATACATTATTCAGGGGAAAAGACATCTTAGTCTGCATGCAGAATATAAGTGCCCCCACCCCCACTTCCTGAGAAGGGTTATGGTTACTAGAGAGAAAGCAAGCACCATCACATTTGAGGCTTGTGAAGTTTATTGCCATTGAAAGTACAATTCTAGTTATAGGAACCCTGCTCTCAACACGAGAGTGTCTCCAGTGGTATCCAACCCTAACTAATGTGAAGGCAGAAAAACACAAGAGCAGTATTCCAGACAGATGGAACTACATGTCTGTGGTTCTACATTGTGTCTAATATGAAATGAGGAAAAAACAGAATGTTAGATCCAAAAAATTGAAGGCAAAGACTAATTTTCATTGGATCTTTTAAGTCACACTGAAGAGCTTAGCAGTTGTTAAGGAGAAAAGGATATCTGTGAGAAAATAGATACAATTGTCAGTATGGAGTTAGAAATACACCTATGTGTCTTGCAGATGTGTAGTTTTGAAACAATATATTAGTTTGCAAGAAGAGATATGATTTAGAGTAATGATATATTGATTCAATAGAAATAACCACTTACATAGATATTTTGTGGTATTTGGAACTTAGATGTTAGTGACTGGAAAAGAAAGAGAAATTATTTGGTGTATACTGTACTCCATTAATGAACAAAAATATTGCTAACATGGACGATGTCCAGAAAAATTATTCAGTATGGAAACAAGAATAGCAGTTTCAACCTTCACATACCCAACACACACACACACACAAAAATGAAAGTTTTAATGTTGAGTCCTGTGATTTTCTAATCTATATTTCTATTATATTTATTCATGTGAAATTAATAGTTTGATAGAACTAAGATCCACTATTGGCATTATCTCCATGAACTCCATTTTCATAGAAACATAAAGGCTGATGGAGACTAACTAGGAATATTTCCCCAGATTATGAGGTAGCAGGAATATGATGAAGGCAAGTTTGCTAGAAGTTATCATTGACTGACCTTTGTTCACATTCTGAACCCTCTCAAAATCTTCATTGTGGATATTGGGAAATAATTCATAAATTTAAGGTAGACATGGTGGTTAATGCCTTTAATTCCAGCATTTGACAGACTGCTGAAATAGAATATCACCATGAGTTTGATGTGGGCTTCAGCTACAAAGAAAGTTTTTAGTCTGCTTGGGCTATAGTGAGACCATGAGACACTCAACAGTAAAGCAGAATTAAACCTCACCCACCATGACTCAGATAATTTTGCAGAAGAGGAGGCAGAAAGATTGTAAGAGCCATGGTGTGGGAGAATATCCAGAGACATTGCCTCCCTCATCATCAACATACAAATAAAAAAAAACCTAGGGCTGGAGAGATAGCTCAGTGGTTAAGGCACTTGCCTCCAGTGCCCAAGGCCCTGGGTTCAATTCTCCAGGTCCTGCATAAGCCAGACCCACAAGATGGTGGCCCTGGTGTTCTCTATCTTTCTCTCTGTCTCTCTCTCTTTCTCTGTATCTCTCTGCTTGAAAATGAATAAATAAAATATTTTTTTAAAACCTGGCTGTGGTTGTATAATTCATAGACCCCTATGCCATGAAAGGTTCCAGATAACTCACTTAGGAGGCTATCAGAGGGTTGGGAACAGGGAGGAAGGGAATGAGGGTACCATCACTAGACTTGCTCATACAATGTATTTAATTGTTAACAACAAATAAGTTAAAATAAAGAATCATACAATAATGAACTTAAAAATATATTTTTCTAAAGTACCCTAGTATTATGCAAATATGCAAAAATATTAGTATTTTTTGAGGTTCCATATACTGTGTCAAAACTAGATATTTTAGTCAGCCACACACCCCTGAGATAAACCTCCAAACCATACAGTTATGGGAGGAAAGGATTTATTGAAGCTCAGATCCAGGCATTGTTCCATAATGGTAAAAGAGTCTGCCCCCCCCTTTCACAGTCCAAGCAGAGAGAGAGAGAGTAGCCTTCACCCACACCACACACACACACACACACACACACACACACACACGCACACACCACACAAAATAGTAAGTTGTGCTCAGAGCTCAGACTGATCTTTGCATGCCTATGGCTAGCATTCCAGATTCACCCCAGAAACACCTTAGGGCTGGAGCCTAGGCTCCAGTCAGGCCAAGGTGACACCTTCTCCAGTCAGGGGACTGGAAACACATTGCAAATGTTAATACACCCTTTAATCTATTGGGGGACATACATTCAAGCTACCACACTAGTCATCTGCTTGTTAAATAGAAAAGAAAAATATTCTTTAGTTTATAGAAATAAATCCATAGCAGGGAAGGGAAGTAGAATTTTTGGTAAATATTCACTGCCATATTTTCCTAATTTATTGTTCTCTTGACAATGAGTAGGCTTGGATGATTCATCCATATGAGTTTTATTATCATGACTTAATTCTGCCATTGAAGTACAGTATCCACCCAAAGGCATTTCTAAATGAGTGTGTTTCAGGAAAGCTTCATTTGTGCACAAAAATAAAGGTAAATTTTATTAATTATTGATTAGTATTGAAAATATCATTCAATTAACAGAAAAAATCCATCCTTCTAAATTATATATAATCATTTAGTCTATAATAATATTATACTTAAATTAAGATAACTTCACTTCATAAGTAGACCAAAGAGAAGAAGAAGAAAATGTTCAGACATCTGAAATAGAAGGCACCGGTTTTGCTGATTTATGCCCTTTTCATGAAGGTGTGCAGAAATTAAAGTTGGAAGATATAGAATGATCCTATGAATATACTTCAGCTACTTTGCACATTTTTGACCAACCCATTTCCTGCATGACTTTCACTTGTTGATGGAAAAGTTCTACACAAGATTTTACCTGGGGAAGTATAAATAGTGCCTAGAAAAATTGGTTGAAAACCAGTCACTGCATATTATACACTTCCAGAGTGAAAGATAACATGACACTTTGAGCCTTGACAGGAACTAATTGCCAGGAAAACCATGCAGTGTAAAATTCTCACTGTTCCTATCACCAATATTACTGTTTATTTATATCTCATATCCTATTGGATATGCTTTATAAGAAATAGCACATTTTAAATAAATGGAGTTTATTTTTCATGGTTAAATAAAATAATCAAATAGTTTTATATATATATATATATATATATATATATATATATAAATTTAATATCATGGAAGAAAAACAGAAAGCCTTAAACATTTTAGAAAATGTGTTCTTATCTCTATAAAACAAAATTTTTATTTTGTAAGATATGGGATTGTGGAGTTTCTCTTAATTTATGATGTATATATTTATAATATATAACAAATGATTGTTGGACCAGAATATTTCTCTTCATTACTCTCTAATTATTCTAAAATCCACAAGAGTTACAAAGGATGACTCTAAGTGTCAAGAGATTCATTCCTTGTTTTTGGTCAGCTTGTAAATGTATTGTATTTACAAACAACTTCTGTTACACAAAGCTTTGCTGCATAATGTTCAACCGCAGGGAGACCTAGGGAGCAAGAGCAGAGGAAAAGTCAGGAAGGGGTAGGAAATAAAGATGGCCAATAAAGAAGGCATTAATAAGAAGCTTATTGCAATGAATTACTGAGCCCTATTCAAACTCAGTCCTCAAAGACACAACATAGACTCTGTCCAGACACCAGGAAACAGAGGTATTTTTCCATCAACTCAAATGTACCTTGAGTTGAAGGCAATTCCCAATGATAAACATTACTAGTAGTTTCTATCCTCTCCTCTCCTAGGGCATATGTACAAATTTGAGTTTCAATATTAAATTATATTTTATTAGCTTCAAAAGTTGGACTTTCTGAAAGCAAATTGATATGTGTTTTGACTCTGATTACTAAGAGACTTATTTGATAAGTTTAATGAGGCTCTGTGTCTCAAAATATTATTTTATAAAATGGATCTGGATATGTATTACTTAGAAAGCAAATTTTCAAAAAAATGCTGTAGAGCTGGAGTTGATTCTCAATAAGAAAGTGTATACCTTGCATGGTTGTGGTGCTGGCTTAGATGAACAACCCTCAAAACAAATGTATAACAAAGAGTTTTTAAGGATTTATAGACTATGATGAAATGGAATAATTAGCTGAAAAGAAGAATGTATATTAGGTCTGTTGTTGTTGGGGCAAAACACCTGAACAGCCTATGAAAGAAAAGTGTTTACTTTTGTTTATATTTCTAGGGTTAGTTTCACCATGGTGGAAAAAAGCATGACAGAGGCAGAAAGTGGGCTCCTATCATCAGGTATCAGCAGGGAGGTGGTAAAGAGAGAGTTAGCTATTAGCACTGGCAATCAAGGCTTGGCTATAACACCCTAAAGGCCCACCCCCAGTTATACAACAGCTTCAACAAGATCATTACCTCCCAAACGCACTAACTGCTGGGTATTATGAGGCTTGGTCACAAACATATAAAGCTATGGGGAATAGGTCACATACAAACCACCACAGAAAGTGTTAGGGATGAGTAACCCACAAACAATATAAAATGTTAATTTTGCAGGAAACATTTCATTACCAAGACATGCCAATAAAACATTACAAATTAGGATATAATTTTGAATCATTTCAATTCATTTGAAATAATGTAAGTAAAGATAAGAGAAATGCACAAAAATACACATAGAATAATTTGTATAAATGACACATGAGCAGCAAGTGAGGAAATACCAAATAATGAATGAATCATTCTGTTCTAAAGGGATACCATTGTTACTTTGTTACATTGTACAACCCCCTCTTCCTAAAAGTTCCCTGAATCCTAGTGGGTGAGTTTTAAGTCTACTTTACTGTTGAGATCTTTGGACTGTTTTGGGTATTCTTGGTGTCTGTCTCCATTACCCTTTCATAAGTCTTCTGACTTGCTGTAGAGGTAGCTCTCTTGCACATCACCACACTTCCTCAAAGGTTTTGTTTGGACCATAGATGATGAGTTAGGAATGGTTCATCTCCTGTCTGGGTGCCAGCCATCATCTCAGGTCCTTATGGTGTAATTGGTTTGTCCACAGTTCTTGCTGCCTTCTGAAAAATACAGAGTCTCTAACTGAGAGTATTGAGACCACTATAGTTTAGATGAGACAAATAATGTTCATTTCATGAGATTCTAATGGTGTAGCCACTCTGTAGACATTTTATATACATTTTATTTTGGTACATGTTTCACAAACATCTAATTCTGTTTTTTTTTTTTTTTTTACCTTCTTCATAGTGACTTTTCGGGAACAGACTTTTAAAAGAAACTTTAATGTAGTATGCTTGTTATCTGTTAAAGGGAAATGATATCTCTGACAACTATTCCCAAAATATCCCAAAATAATGTGTACTATACTTTGTGTCTTCACAAAATCAATTAATGTTTTATTATATAATTTGATGTGTATTTGGTCCTCTTTTCACAAATGTTCCAAGAACCTAGTGAATTCCTGAAACTAAGTAATTATTAAATCTTGTTTATACGGTTGTTGTGCAAAGTGGTGGTTTGAATTAGGTGTGCCCCACATGGTGATATCTAGTCTATCAGCTCTATCTGACTCATGTGTTTTGAAATCTTGTGTCTCAGCTGATGTCAATTTGTAAGGTGGCAGAGTTGTGTTCTTGGGGCACATAGGGTGTTATAAATGACCCCTTTTGCTAAAGCTCAGTTTGACTTCATGCTACTGTTTCCACCTGCTGTAGAAGTGGGATCACCTGATACTCATTGATCCTGTCACATCTCCACGTAATGTGACAGACATCATATCCTCCACTTCCACCACGTCTTCTCTGAATTGAAGTTATCTTCTTCCCTCACTCCGCTCATTTATGTTCTTCCCTCATATAACCTATTTAAACTTCCATTTCACCCTGAAGTTCAATGTTACAAACAATGCTATGAATAAAATCCAAAGCTTCTGTGTGGTTAGTGAAGCCTTGTGTTGTTTGGCCTCTTCTGTGTCTCTTTATCTTCCTATTACTTTTCCCTCACTGAGGTACCCTTACCTATGAGCTGGATCTGCAGGACTGCAGCCCCTTTCCCTTGATGTTTGCATGTTTTTCCTGTAGCTATAATGGTCTTCTCTGCATATTTCATTTCAAGTACTTCTCTGAAGTCCAAAACCAACCACATTTTATCTCTCGCTTCTCTTACATGTGACTCTGAGTTGGAATGAAAATAATTGCAAAAGAACAGAAACTGACATTTTGATTTAATTTTTCATCCTGGCACCCCAAACTCCTAGCATATGGGATGGCCCTTAGAAGACATTCATTATTCATTTGATGAATTAATGAATATATTAATCAATTTGCCTTTGATGTCTACTTTTCTTATACTCAGTCCCTGGTTCACATTAAAACATGCAGTATGCTCTGAAGAAATAAGACTTTTTTTATCCAATGATGTGACAGGGTGTTGATTTTTAACACTTTTATTTATTTTTTTATCAAAAAAATCCCCTTATAATCACTTGCCTATTTTATTACAATTTCATATATAATAAAATCATTAACAACTACAATTAACTACTAAATGCCAAAATATTATCTATTTATTTGAATAGTTTAATATATTCATTAATATCATTTTAGAAAGTATAAGCACTTCCCATATAGTACTGAAATCTATGGCTTTCAAATTTGAAAGTAAAGTTCTAACATAGTAAGTATTCAGTTATATTGATTACTGTACAACACTGGAAAAATGAGCATAATGCAAAAGTAAAGGCACAGAAAATATATATTATTTTTAGATAATGTAATATAAATAAATCAAATATATTCTCCTAAATGTATGTATCTTTTCTCAAACATGGTCTCCTTCATGACCTTGAAATAATTTATCTTTAAGAAATCCATTTAAGGGCTAGAGAGATGGCTCAACAGTTAAGGCACTTGCCTCCAGTGCCTAAGGCCCCGGGTTCAATTCTCCAGGACCCACATAAGCCAGATACACAAGGTGGTGGCCCTGCTGTTCTCTAGCCTCTTTCTCTCTCTCTCTCTCTTTCTCTCTCTCTTTCTCTCTGTATCTCTCTGCTTGAAAATGAATAAATAAAATATTAAAAAAAGAAATCCATTTAAGTATGAATAGTTTCATTATCAATAATTATCAATAATTATAATACAGTGTTTTTCCATATTATGTGCACCAATATGAAGATAAAATTGTTATTTAGTTTAATTAATAGGTAGTGTATATATATATCCTTTGAAAATAATTGCCATATAATTTATGAGATAATATAATTTATTTAACTATGTTTTGCTTGTTGAAAAGTGTGGTCGTTTGATTCAAACTTATATGAATTCTTGATTCCCAGCTGATGGCAATTTTGTAACTGAAACCTTATGGGAGGTAAGTTGATGGGGTGTCATAGGCAACCTCCCCTTGTCAGTGTTTGGAAAACTCTCCTATTGCTGTCAATTACTTGACATTTGCCAGGAGGTCATGTCCAGCCTCTACTCATGCCATGGATTTTCCCTGCCATCAAGGAGCTCCCTGTCAAGTCTGTAAGCAAAACTAAACCCTTTCCTCTGCTGCTTTGGTCAGGTACTTTCTGACAACAACAAGACGATGACTGCAACAGCAAAACTGGTACCAAGAGTGGGGTTATTACAGATAGAAAGCTGATTATGTGGCTTTGGCCTTCTGCGACTGTTTTGCAGGAGGAATGAGGACATATTTGAAACTTTGACCAAAGCGAGGACTTGCAGTGCTAGAGATACAACTTCATGGACCATTTGGGTGAGAGTTGAAAGACTTCAAAGCATTACGATCTATGGACTTTGATATGTCATTTATGAGGGGAAGAAAGGACTTTGTAGAGAATGGACTAGAAGTACTTTGTGTGAGAGGCTTGCTGTGTTCTAACTGGCTGTTTCCTGAGAACTTGTGCATGGTTGCATTGCCACCACACTCAGACTGAAGTTTCATTTTTTGTATAGTCTTACCTTTCTTTTTCACCATATTTGTCCTTCAAATATAAATGTTCAAACTTACAAGGTCAAAGCAATAAGATATACAATGTTTAAGCACAATTTATTAATTGTCATATCATTATAATAGCTGATTTACTGATCTTGTTTAACTCAGCCTAGAAGTCTTATTTGATTTAGAATTATTTTTGTATTTTCAGATGAAAATATTACTCCTGACCAATGCAGAAAACCACTAGGTGGTAGTATATCCTTCCGTATTTATAAAATATACTTTCAGCTCACCTTGCATTTTTAGTAGTGAAAATATGGTCAGTTAACTAGCAGAAGCTAATCCAGGGCAGCATTATGTTGTTACATTTATGTTCACTTTATCTTATGCTGTCTCTCTCTCTTTCTCTCTCTCTCTTTTTCTCTCTTTTTCTGTCCCTCCTTCCCTCCCTCTCTGTAATTTCCTATTATATGTATTCTGGATGTATAGTTTATAATAAAATCTTTTCAAAATTCATTTCAATTTTTGTCAGAATTTTATTGTTCAAATAATGCAAACGTGATATATTTCTTGGTATACAAACCAATTAGATAAATATTGCCAGTATAAATTAAGATAAATTCTAAACTGACTGTTTCTATATTGCATACATTTAGCTTTTATCTTATATAAAAATAAATGCCTATACACACAAAGATTTGAATAGACTTGTGTTATAGTATACATATTTTTTTCAAGCCAATATCTCGTGCCATATCATCTCAAAAACAAAGCAGATTCAAAACTCACCCATATGACTCCTGAACTGAGCAAAAGAGGGGGTGGATAGAATGTAAGAGCCATGGTGGGGGAGAATACCCAGAGATATCTCCCCCCTCAGCAATAATAAACAAGGGGGAAGGAAAAAAAACAATGAAAAACTGGCTACCTCAGGTGCAGTTCATATCCCCTATTCTATGGACAGATTCAGAATGTGTACCGAGGATGTACCCCAGTGGGTAGGAGACAGAGAGGAGGGAAACAGGGATATATTCTCAAGATTTGTTCTACAATGTATAAACTTATTCATAATAAAGATTTTTTTCAAAAAAGAGTCCTGCATGGAGGAAGATAATACTAACAACAACAGCAACAGCAACAACAACAAATCTCATGGTAACTGGAAACTCACAATATGTCCCTCCTGCCTAAGCATCCCAAGTAAAAGGATTACAGATGTGATCCACCACACTTGGCTTATATATGCTTTCCCTATCAAAGCTGATATCATCATTGTATATCATTTGTTAAAATCATTACCTTTTGTAATTGCTGAATTTGTCAAGTAAAATTACTGCGCAATGAATTGATGCAGACAAATAGGAAACTGGAGTTTTCATATGCTACTACTGAGTTTGAAGTTGGCATAACATGGTTGGAGATCAATTTTTAAATGTTTAGAAAAATAAAACTTTGTTATGGAATTCATAGTTTTAGAAATACGGTGGAAAGGAAAGGATCACAGGGATTGAGATGTACCTGAAATGCAGGGTGCATATCTGGCATGTGCAAAGTCTAGGGCTTGATGAAGAACAGTGCATAAAAAGATTGAATGAAAAAGCCATAGTGAAGCCTACTAGTTTGTGAACTAATTGAAATATATTTTAAATAGTTATTGGCTGAAGAGATAGCTCAGTGGGTAAGTTTACTCATGGAAAAAATAAGCTCGTGAGAGGACTTGAGACTGCTTGAGTTTGATCCCACAGGACCAAGGGCCATAAATGTATAAAGCCCCAGTCCTGTGAGTAATGAAGCCCAGAGAATCACTGGGGCTTGTGCATACCACAGCTCTGTGTTCACAGAGAGAATCAGACTGAAGAAAATACATGGATGAGTAATACAGGAAGGACGCCTATCATTCTCCATTGCCCTCTGCACTCCTATGAGTGTATCTGTGCCTACACTGCAATACACCAACCATACATGTGACAGCATATATAATACATATGCAAAAATAAAGATTTACAGGAGATACTGCATGGGTGGATAAGGGCTCTTGCAGAAGCCATACATTATGTAACAAAATTCCAGTGGCAGGCATGGGATATCTTCCTTTAACTTGTTGGTAAGGGAGGGTAGCACAGACACCCTCCAATCAATACAAAGTATTGCCATTACTCTTGATTGTCTACCAAAACTAGATGGTAAGTCAGTATCAATGAAGATAGCATACACATTAGGACATAGAGAAATCAGGCCACCTGAGCTGGAAGCATCCTCCCCTCTGGCTAGCTTTCATAGTGCTGGAAAGTATTATTCAAACTTCTTGAGGAGAAAAGTCATCCGTGCTTTTACCTAGCTGTGGACCTGCAATGCTATAATATTGATTGGTCATGTAAGATGTGCCCCCTGGTGCAATGACTGATATAGAAGTTAGCCAAGAGATTTCTTGTTGGATTTGAAGCACTCATCAAGAAAGATACTCCATGCCTAGTACTGGGAACCTGGTCAAAAACCCATAAGAGGAAGAGGTAGGCACTAAAGGTAAAGCTTCTACTGGGGCTTCCATAAAAGGACATGTTAAATTGCATTACGACTATTTGTGTGTATTCTCACAAACCATTGCTAATCTTAGCCTTCATCCATGAAGCTGCTTTTTGGAGTGCACAAAAACAGTGCAGAGAATTGTAACTGTCATTGAGCTGAGAATAAGTAACTTTTGAGCTCTCAATAGTAGTTTGAACATCTATATTACCATCTCCTCTATGACTTAGGAAACATCTCAGAAGAGGTTGTGTGAAGGATGTAAAGGACAGAAGAGGAATGTTGGAAATTCCATCTTTTGGTCTTGCCATGGCTGTTGAATTCATGAACGTAACAGCAGCTGTGGTTATCTATGCCTTGAACAAGATTGGGCCCATGAATATTCCATTATAGATGGGGGAGGTCTTCATTAGCCCTCAATCTTCACTGATGAACTATTGATAATTAATGGGTTCTGAGGTGAGGAGACCCATTTCCTCAGTGGCAAGTAATCAACACTGAATTTTCATTCATATATAATACATATATTACATAAGCATGTATTTTAAATTTTTCCAAGTAAATTGTGTTTTAAAAAGAAATAAGAGTTCCATTCCTTATTATGTTAATACTCACATATAGTTGGATGAATTTTTGATAGATTTTTATCCCAGTATAATCATATTTTACAAAAGAACAGAGACCTTAGTATGTCATATTTACAGCCTAGCTATTTGGAAGCTAACAGTAGGTATATGTCAATGAAAATGGTTATACTTTGATTTTTATTTTAAAAGTAAATAAATATTTAATTCTATGCAACAAAAAATTGAGCTCAATATGTACTGTTTCACTTCCAAAGGCAAAAATATTGGGAAGGAAACATCCTGAGATATGGGTACTATTTATCCCTGACTCCCATAGGTTTTGCTATAATAGATACTAAACAAATTGTTAGACTTCATGTGATTCTGGAGTAAGACACAATCTTGATATTTTCAATCTGTTTAATCCTAATATATGCTACATTTCTAAATTTGCTTTAATTATACCCACCGATAGCAACCCTGAAATCAGAGCCAGATAATGAATAATCTGGATATTTCTGACCAGGATGCTGATTTCCAAGGGTGATTCTGTGTCTGTGTATCTTCAAGGGCATCAGTGACTTCTAGGAAGAATTTTCACCTGAAGCCTCACTATTCTCTGTCCTGATCTGCCTCACTTTCCTTTGTCTAATCGTCCACATTCCATCACTGACAGTGTTCCAAGAACCATCATTCCTTCAAAGCTCCCAGCAGCTCTTTACTTTTCTGTCTCTCAAGGGCATCTCATCAGGCATACCCCAAAGTTCTTTTTTTCTTTTCTCTGTCTTATTTCTAACCATATGATTTCACTATGAAATATACAGGAAACAAAATGAGCTTGTGCAGCTTATGCCATTAGTAATTATTGAAAAAAATTGTTTATCTTACATATATTAATACTTTGCAAATATAAAATAAAAAGAATTATAAATATATATAAAATTTAATAATAGAGGGGAAATTGTGCTTAATATTTAATAACCCTTACTTTTTCTAATATTAGTTTAGCAAACAATTCATTAATTTTTAACAATCTCAAGTTTTCAATCTGCAAAGTAGAAAGAATTATAATAAATTTTGACTGAAGAATGGGTAATTCCATGGTCATAATTTATGCCTTTTTCATGACATCCTGACAATTTAAATGAAAGTGCCTCATTATTCCTCTGTCTCTCCCACTGTACTCTCAAAATAACTTTGAATAAATCAGGAAAAAAACACATGAGTACAGTTATTAAGTCAGTACTGAAGCAACTTGATGTGCTCTTGTGCATCATTCTAGTTCCATCCTAAGGAACTTCCCCAGCAATCACAATTCATTTTGCTAAAAGTGACCAAGAATTATCCTCAATATTTAGACATAGGCCTTATTATATAATGTCAAATGATACTTATATATTCTATATTTTACTCAAAATTTGTTTTAGTATAATATACACATGTAATATATGTACCCTTACCCTGTAAAAATATTGATTTATTCTTTTGCAAATGTTTAAAAAGATATATTTCCAATATAAATAAGGAAATGGTAAAGGGAACCAAACAGAAATTGAATAAAGGAGCAGAAAGTGATACAGAAATGCTCTTGTTCATGACAAACCTAGAGGTTCTTTCACCATTTTCTTATGAATATAAGAACCTAGAACATAAAACTAGTTTAATGTAAATGTTTTCAATGTCGTTTTTGCCCTCGGTGTGTTAACAAGAGGTAATTTATTCAAATACCTAGAATATCAAAATATAAAAAAGTTTAGACATGAAGTAGCCAACAAGTGATCTGTGTTATTCTAGATGACCATGATCAGAGGCAGTGATCATATTTAAAAATTTTCTTATTTTCTTCATTTGGTTATTACAAGTCTTACTTTATACTTTTGAGTTAGCAACATGTGTTAGAAGCTAGTTATATAGGAAATGCATTTGCTATTATTTGGAAATATGTTTAATGTTATGAGTATATTATTTTGTTGTGATGAATTATTTTAATGGTCATGATAGTGATGACATTTCAAGCCCAAGACCTCATTACTATGGAAATACTCTATAATTAACTACACTATGTTGACATCCTTGAATCTTTGAATGCCTATTATCATTTTTGAGGGGTATCAATAATTGATTAAATGACAATAAAGGTTCCTTTGTTTCTAATAATTATTATGAGAAAAATGGAAAATTTTTTGACTCAGCAGAGAAATGTCAGATTATTGACGTGCCTCTCATTTACCATAAAATAACATAAATAAAGGATAGCATTGGTTTGAAAGAGTATAATCTCAAACTTAACTATTTATAGTGTTAGAGGTAAAGAGATAGAAAA
Organism: Zapus hudsonius; assembly: GCA_004024765.1. NCBI lineage: Eukaryota > Metazoa > Chordata > Mammalia > Rodentia > Dipodidae > Zapus > Zapus hudsonius. The sequence goes on from PVHP010002552.1 coordinate 85,683, forward strand.
CACAGCTCAATACTGCTATAAGTAAAGGACTACAGTGCCTACCAAAGATTGTCCAGAACTTCTCAAGATAAAAATCTCCCTTAACTGTCTAAACAGCATATATATTATGGCTTTTGAAAATGCATTGTTCAAAAACATCATGTAAAATATTTTGATAGACTTATTTTTATCTAAGCATTTTTACTAAATGAGCTAACATGATTGCTAAAGTCCATTATATAGGTTTCCATGATAATAAGAGAAAAAATAAATAGTAGCTCAAAGGATTTGAAGGGACTGTTACTTTACAAGAGTTATGGAAGTTCAAGACATGCATAAACCAGGCTTATGATCATGTTTGGGAGTTTTTCATGTGTTATGACCAACAGAGAGAGATGAGGGGTCCTTTTATCTCCCGTGACCATCTCTAATTTTCTGTTTTTCAACCCTGCACCTGTGGCAATATTACTATACTATGAAGCATTTACTAGGTTCACTTAAGGATCTGTGGTGAATTATATGACGGTTTCATCAATGATAAGTTACATTATCTCAGAGACATCACTACTTTGCATGGTCTTTTAGTTTATTTAGATTTTTCTTATATTATTTGTTCCAAATTATGGATTTCATGATATATTCATTTATTAACAATCAAATTCAGTCATGCTATTTAATCCTTCTTTACCTCCTGTCATTCGTCAAGTTGATTTATTTTCCCTTTCCAAATAATACTCCATTTGATGTCAGATAGTATTGTTTTAAAGTCTGGATACTGCATATGAACAAATACATGATATGCATCTGTCTAATTCTGCAATATATTTTAATGATGTTCTCCAGTCTCACCAATTTCTCTAAATGACATAAATTTGTTTTTCCCTAAATACTACATAGTTCTATATTTTATACATACATTTTCTCTTAATTCATCTATTGATGTACACCTATGTTGATTTGACAAATACATCTTATGAAAAACAGCACAATAAACATAAATGTGGAGGTATCTCTGGCTTCCTATGTTGTATTCCTATGGGTATATATCCTGCAATGTTACAGGTGACCATAGTATAGTTCTACTTTTTCCTTTATCCTGCTACAATGATATAGTGAACTACTGGGACACAATAGCAAAGTTGAAAGATATAGTATTTGGTGAAAATGTAAGGCAAAGCTAGAAAATAGATTTCATATAATGAAGAATACAAAATACCATAGGTTAGCAGTAAGTTTCTGCAAAGGAACACATTTGTATACTGTAAAGCTCTTTTCTGTCAAATACTTAGGATTCTATCAGTCAGCTGTTACAAAATAACAAGATATATTGAAATTAAAAATTTAAGATTCTATTACTATATTTAAAACCAATCATAAACAAAACCTAATCTAAACTGCAATGTAACTAGTATTCTACATGCGTATCAAATGCATCAACGGCATTCAGGATCATTGCTGTCGCTTCCACCAATGAAAACAAAGCCAAAGGTATGTACAATTTCCTGCAAATTTTCTAGCTAAGCCCACATTGTTTTTTTTTATTTTATTTTTTCATTTTTGTCATCCTGTGAACTAAACACATGATTTTATATATTGACTCTGCCATTGATTCAAGATTTCCAGATTTGTGAATTTTTATATAAATTATATATGCATAAAATTTTCATGGGGTAGGGATTTATGAATTGCTACCTCATGAGGATCCTCAGTGGATTTGGGGGTAGGGAGGTACCTTCTAATCGCTCATAAAATACATCTAATTATGGATAATAAAGATATTTTTTAAATCTTTGTGGAACTAATAAAAAAGCAGAAAATAGTGCTGAAATTCAATCCATGTAATAGTTAAATAGAATGTTCAAGAGATATAGGATAGGAATGAAGTGATCAGTCAGTGGTTGAGAGTACTTGCTTACAAGGCCAGAGATTCAGGTTTTAATATCCCAGTACCCACATAAATTTAGATGAATAGTGTGCACATGGATCTGGAGTTTAGTTGTTTTATCAGGAGGTACTGGGACCCCCCACTGTCTTTTTCAAATAAGCAATAATTAAAATATTTTACCATGTATATACTTATTCATAATAAAGATATTTAAAAAACAAGCTAAAAATGTAGGATAATATGAAAAATTGTAACTTTAAGATAAAAATCTCATGCAATGTGATGATAAATATCATTGTGTTTATTTGAACCCTAGGGGAAGGATGGTCTGAATATGAAGAATGGAATCAAATGAAATGCTATTCATAAGTGAACAATGGGAAACATGTTTCTATCAGATGAAATAGACTTTAAATAAACAGAAAATGATGAGCCATTATAAAGTAACAAAAGAGCTAATTCAGCAAGGTAAACATGAACAATACTTGTAAAGGAACTAAACATCAAAACACTTAAATATATAAATCCATTATGAAAAGATTTAAAGAGGGAGATAACCTCTCAGATAATAGTATGGAACTTTAAGTCTAAGAAAATGGAACAGTTAAAATGTGTCTTGGACCTACTAAAATTAGCAGACATATATGGAACAATTCTTCCAATAACTGCCAAAACACATTCTTTATAATGCCATAAAAATATTTCAATGTTGATCACATAATAGGGCTCAAAATTTTTCTTTCTCTATGTAAATAATTAACACGCTGCCTACTGTATATTCCTACCAGAAATTAACAAGGTGAAGTAAATAAGAAAAGTTTTGGAAATTGTACATACAGAAATTAAACAAATTATTGTTG
>PVHP010002553.1:0-88202 GCA_004024765.1 Zapus hudsonius
ACATCCAAAAATGTGACTGCTTCTTAATGCTTAATGTTCTTAATATTCTGGTTACAACTCTCCTCAGAAAGAATGTAAACAGACTCATCTAGGAGTCAAGTGCTTTACGATTTCCAGGTAGTAAAACCAAATAGGATTTGATATCTATTGCCCTTTTGTTCAGCAAAATGCCAACCCAAATGGCCTCACTTCTAGTTTTTACCCAGCTCCTATATTCCTAGCATTCTTCATTTTTTATACCTAATATAGTCTTCATGCTCTGCCACTATTTAAAGCTAAAGCTGTCTCTCAGTCCACCAAAAATAGGCAAGGAAAACAACATACAAATTTCTCTGTAAATTATACATCGGAGAATAGTGAAACTTACTTGAATAAAGTTTTTGTTGGTTCATTAAAAACCCACACTTATTTTTAATGGTTGATACATCTAACAGTGGTTGGAGCACTCTAAGAAGATGTTGGCACATTTTAATATACATAATTATATCTTATTTGACCTGATTCTTAGTAGACATTCCTCTTCTTTTATCTACAGAAAACTCATTTTTTTTTTAATGCCGGACATTTACAGTTTTTGGTACAGAAGAAAAGATCTCCTCTTCTCAAATGCGTGAGGATATGCACTCTGCCAGGACAGTTGGGTTTCATCTCTAGCAGAGACTGTAATGGGGGTCGCAGGTTGCTTATAGACCCAACCTGAGAGTCTTGGTTGTGCCTGGCATTCAGAGACCATTTTACTTAAGGTTCACTGATGGACATTGTGGTTGTCTGAACTTTTGAAACAATTTTTTTAAGCACTGACTTCACTACAATTTCTTCCTCTTTAATGGAAAATATAAGCATTTTCTTATTTATGTTGGTCAGTTAGTAGTGGACTGAGAAGCCATGTTGTAATCATATGTGGTTCTGTCCCAATGTTTGAAGAATGCAATCACTTTTCAACAATACCTAGAAAATTTCTAATAATACTATTATTATTGGGATGCTGGCTAGCTTTCCTTCTTGTGCTAAGGTTGAGGGGTAAGACATAAAACTTATTTTAGGAGGAAAAAAAATACAGGGAGGAACTTTTTTCTCCTAAGAGTGGCAACTTCACAGACTCATGTATGTATACATCAACAGTGAAGATAAGTCACAGTCAGTGCTCAGTAATTCAAGCTTTAGGGAACTTTCAGAAACATGATTTTATAATCTTAAGATTATTGTTTTTCATCTCACCACTAATATGGGTGTCATATAAATGTGTGCTGGAGAAATGCTATCACATCCACATGCCTGTTTTCTAAAAATTATTTTTTCATTAACAGACAAAGAAATGGATTTTATTGTGACCTTTCCATGCATATATGTATTATATATAATAAGAGAAATATATATAAGAGAAATATCTATTTCCTTTTACTCTCTTTCTCTGTCCCCCTTCTCCCTCTCTGGTTAGTCCATTTTTTCTTCCTAAATATTCTTTTCCATGACATATATTCCATTTCCCTCTCTTCTATTTCCCTCTCTTGCTCCCTCTCCTTGTAGACCTCTTCCTCCCCTTCACTTACTTTTCTACTTTGTGTCCTATGTACACACACACACACAAATGTAAATGGAGGGTCTATATATGAGAGTAAACAAATATTATGATTTATAAAATGAAAGATTTGTTTTAAGACACAAAAGTACATAAAGTTTTTCTGCCATCTGAAATTGCTGAATATAGAAAAGATATAATCCTTCAGGACATAATGTTTGCACGAAAACCTCTGTGCTTACTGTCATGGTGGCATACATAAACTATTGAACTCAATGACAACATTTAAGGACTCATATGCAAATTAAAATCCAGAAGAAAAACAGCCATATTTTGTACACCATCAGGCTTAGGCAGGATACATAGGAACAGATGTTGAAGGCACCATACAAGCTATCCTCTCAGATGCCTGGGTTATTTAGCTCCAGAATTAAAATTGATATGTCACCTACATATAACTTCTTTCCATATATTTCAAATATACTTCTACTGAGATTCAATTAAATTTAGTAGATGTATACGAGACAGAATCAAGCTTTATAAATCCACACACAAGCAAGGAACACATAAAACTCATCTAAACTTCAGTCCATAAATTGTCATTACCTTAAAAAGTTTTTTTTTTTTTTAAAAAATCATGAGTGGTGTTAGGGATACTGGGGGTGACAAGAATTGTTAATCATTTTTTGTATTTTGTTATAGTTGAGAGCAGAGAATTCCTTTGGGACAGATAAGTCACAAGTGCAGTTTACCATTCCAAATGTCACATTCTTTTTTCATAGCTCATATTTAAAGGGAAAATCTATTGACTGAGGAAACAGGGCTAGAACATCTAAGAACGTTGTATTTCTGACAATATTTTCATCACATTTTCTCACTGGCTAAATCAATCTTGTCATCACTTGCTAAATTACAAAGCCTGGGGAATATAGTGATATTTGAAGCTATTTTTCATGTGCATGACTGCTATTCTGTGCTTTGGTTATAGTTGAAAACTGCTATCAAACAATGGCCAGCATCTATGACCCACAAATATCAGTGTGTTACCTTGTTTAAAATTCTGGAATTACAGTGTTTACTTAGTATCAGCTATGCTTTAATATACTTGGTTATTTTTTCCTATTAAAATGTATTTCTTGTTAATAATTAGATACATTGAATGAATGAGTCTTGTAATAGTACCCCCATTTCCTTCCCTATCCCCATCCCACTAAGGACCCTCCTCAGTGGATCGCTGGACCAGTATATGAGATAGGGGTTATGAATTGTACAAGAAGCAGCCAGTTTATATGGTTGTGAGGTTAAAAGGGATACTTGGTTACTTTTAAGGCTACTGTGATAAAATATCAGTAAGAAGCTGATCGGAAACACAAACTGAATTAGGGAGAAGAATGTGGCCATACAAATTATGGAATATTGCTGAAGAAACTCTTTTCCTTCAAAATTATAGATGAACATTAGGAAATAATGTCAAAATTAGTCTTTCTGGAATTTATTTCAGCTACAATAAGATGATTTCAATTTACATATAATAATGGCTTTTAAAGGATTTTCATTTTTTCATGTAATGTATAAATTTATGGTAGAATTTTTCTCAAGACCCTAGAGGGGGGACATTGGGGAATTGGGGATAACAACTCATTGTTGGCCCACTAAATAATGTAACTCATTATGGACAATAAAAATGTAAAAATGTAAAGGCAGCCTAGACTCTCACTGTGTTATCTCAGTTTCTAAATTGATGTGTCTAAATTCGAATTCAATCATAATTCATATTTATTTCTTATTTTGTGCTGGCTTTATGGTATTCCCTTTTTCCCAAACCTCATTCTGTTGTTTCTTATTCCCTAACTAAGAGTATTTAACTTACTAATCAAACATTTCAAGAGCCTATTTTATTTTAGACATTGTGTAAGCTAGAGCCTTAGATTTACCCTTCGTATGACCCCTAGCCATGTTTTTCTTGAGATACAAGAAACAAGAGACATTTTACTCTGGAAAGGGCAAAAGCATCTACTTCAGCCCCACAGTTCTTTTGGTCAAGAGATAGGGTAGGAAGGGATAAACATTTCTAGTTCTTTTCACTTTCCATACGTCAAATACAGGTTAATCATAGCTTGGCACATGGATGGGGGGGATGGAAGCTTATGATCAAGTAATGGTAATTCAGGGGCTAATGCTCTTGCTTTCTTCCCCATGACAGCAATGAACACACAGATGGATAGCTCATAATAATAGCAGAAAAACAGTTTTGCACACAGAGAGTTGTTCTAAGGACACTTGCTTGTGGATCTTGTTATCTTCCTTATACAGATGTTGAAATTTATAATCCAGCCCTCACTTTGTTTTAGCAAAACACTATAGAAATATACTTGAGACAGGATCCTAAAGTACTGGATATGTTTGCTACAATACTTTCAGTTTAATGTACATTTTATATTTAATATATTGTAATATATATCCATTCCACAGGTCCAGACTAATAGAGGTTGTCCACTTTGATTTCACTGCCATACTTTCAACCTCTAGCAACTCCAGACCTCAGCCTTTACACAACACATAAAGAACGAAGGCAGCCTCAGTGGTAGACATAATGAAATGACTTCCATTGGAAAGAAGACAGAGCCAGACGGAGAAGTTCGAAGGGTTCCTTCACTTGTCCATCACATCCCACCACCTGGCTTTCACCAAGGTATCTAGAACCTTTGTTTTCAAGTTGTTCTTGGATGCACTGAATGTAATGTTTGCTTCTAGGCATGCATGGTGTCATCTGGAATTGATGGGGACTCTGGAAGACTGAGAGGTGCCAGATTAACAAATCCATAGTCTTTCCTGAAAATCTTTGCAAATGCTATTTACTGAGTTATTTTCCAAGTTGCAAGGATGGTTTTGTTTGATGTATGAGGTGTATTCAGGTTTGAAAGTCCTGCATACCAACAATAGTTCAGGAAAACATTGTTTACCATATTGACTTAATTAATTCTAAGTGACCAGTAAATGCAGCATATTTTAATCAAAAGTATTTTCATCGCTGAGTCCCAAATACTGATGTGAAATGTGGTTTTATTTTTCTAAAAGGAGAAGATGAACCATTTATTTATGCTAGAAAAGTTTGTATTATATAGGCCATTTAAATCCCTTGATCAGCCCAAACTCCACCCCAAATTACATCTACAACAAGGAAATAAACAATCTCTTGGCTCTTTCTATCTTTGCCTATAGCAGAAGTAGAATTAATCACAATAGCGATTGTTGTTACTGTGGGAGTGCTCCTCAGGTATATGGAACTGGATACATCATAATCATAATCCTTAGTATGAAAAGGTCTTAAACGTGCCAACAGAATCCTCCCATCCTCTCATCTTTCCTTCCATCACTAAACATGCACACATGAATCACTTAAAATAAAAGTTAGACCTTGATGAGAACTTACGTATCTTAGAAATATTTTTATTTGTTTGCAAGGAGATAGAGAGAGAGAGAGAGAGAGAGAGAGAGAGAGAGAGAGAGAGAGAGAGAGAGAGAGAGAGAGAGGAGAGAGAGACAGAAAGAATGGGCATACAAGGGCCTCCTGTCACTGCAAATGAATTCCAGATGCATGAGCCCCTTTATGCAGCTGGCTTCATTGGATACTGGGGAATCAAACCCAGGTTTGTAAACTGCAGGAAAGTACCTTAACTGATGAGCCATCTCTCCATCCCAGAACTTATATATCTTAACCAGGTGGCTGTCATCATCCCAACATCCCTGACATCTGTACATCTGAGTCATCATTGTGAGTTCCATGTGTCATTCTTGCTTTCCTTTTTATACATTTTCATCATATATATAAATATTTGTAATGATGTCATCAGGCAGCATATAATAATATTGCCAAGATTCATGGATTATTTTTGTTTATTTCAGCAGGGTATTCTGCTTCCTATATGATATTATATTTTATGAATCTATTACCTACTTTTCTGTATAGGAATTTGTGACTTGCTTTCTACTTTTGATTTTAAGTACTTACATGAATTTTATGTGCATGTTTTTATTGCATTGCATATTAACTAACTGCTTGTCAGAAAACTTGAATGGTAATAGCTTCTATAGTTTCCACTTTTAAAAAGAGTCCTTTCTCTGTGCTAGAAATTGTTAATTGTTATGCACACAAATCTAATATCTTTATCTATGTCTTTATCTATATCATCTATGTCTATGTCTGTATCTAATATCTATATCTATATCTATATCTATCTATCTATCATCTATCTATCTATCTATCTATCTATCTATCTATCTATCTATCTATCTATCATTTACACATAATTGGAGAGTTACAATAACCCATCAAGCTAAACGTTACTGTCTTATTTCAGTGTCAAAGAACCTAAGACACAGAGAAGTTAATAAACTTCCCCAAGGACATTCAGTCAGCTAGTAAGTAGGTAGCCAAGGTGAGCTTGGGAACCTAAGAAGTGTGACTTTAGCTTTGTGCTCTTAAAAGTTGTTCCATGGTGTAATTATTAGAACAAAGACCTCAGTCATTTGATTATAAATCATAGTTTGGATGTAGGGCTATCAGGATCTGGATGAATCATAGTATAGTGTATCTTGCAATCAATAATATTGAAATACTCATATATGCTATAATTATCCTAAAAACAAATTATTTTATCATTAGCTTAAGACTCTTTGCAAATCTATTTCAATGACCCATTTATAGGTTTTGGTGCTGAAGGCTCATTGCATTTTCCCCAGCCAGTGCAGAAGTTCTCTCTGTATTCCTCACAGATGTTCATGAGTGCCTGCTTCTTGTTCATGAACATTGGATGCTCTATTCCCCATCCTTATTCCACTCAAAAGATCCCAGGCTCCTTCTGTAGTCCACTGCTAAGGGCACAAGCTGGGGTCCTGGGGAGCTCTCAAAATTCAGATGATAAATTTCAGGCAGGCAGGGGTGACTTGGACTCATCCTCCAGAGGAGGAAGTCCTGTGGTGAGCGAACCCCTTTCTACATTAGAACAGCAGCATCTTCAGAAATGCACATAAGTGTGTCCAGCATGTGACCATTACTTTCCTTAGGTCTATATCCATTTCTACACAGTCACCATAATAAACTAAACCAGCAAACCATGCTGTCAAAGAGACACGTAAACCACAAAGACAGGAAGCACGCAGGGCATTCCTTTCCTTGGCCAGGACCAAGAACATTAGAGGAAACACCCTTTGTGGCTCTATTAATATTTTTCTTCATCCTGATTCTGAATGTTTTGTCCCAAGAGGAAGAAGCCCTCACAGCCATGAGTCACATTTCGGTTATAATCACCGGAACACTCAAAGATGAAATCATTTAATTCAGTTGAACCAGCATTATAAAAAGTAAGTTACTTCATATATATTTGGCGTTAGGCAAACTATTTTTTTCCTCCCTGAAATTATCTCATCTGTTCTTTTCATCTTGTGCTATATATGCATCCATGTCTTTCTTTTCCTAGCAACTTTACAGATGATGCCAATGAAAAGGAAAAGAGGAAGAAACTGGAGGCTTTGATGGCCCTCAAGTCAGTAAGGTTTGGAGAAAAGGCCACGGGAGGAGTAATATTTGACTACTGAACATATTCCCAAGACACAAAATGTTTATAAGACAGCTTAGTACTATATCTTTATTATGTGCTATGCATATTCCTGTGTGTGTTTGTGGGGGTGAGTGGTGCACATACACAGGTGTGTACATGCATGTGGAGTCCAGAGGTTGCTGTCAGGTGTCTTCCTTAGCTGTTCTCTACCTTAGTCTTTGAGATAGGGTCTCTTGCTAGGCCTGGAACTTGCTGATTAGACTACACCAGACGGCCAGCAAGTCCTAAAAATCCTTCAGTTTCCACCTCCCCAGAGCTGGGATAATAGTGAGTACTGTTGCACTCAGCTTTGATGTGGGTGCTGGGCCTCTGAACCGAGGTCCTCATTACAAGCATGCATGACAAGCCCTCATGGCAAGCCCGTTTCCCACTGAGCCATCGCCTCAGCCCCTCATGTCACCTTTATTACTTGTATAGTGCTCCATGTCTTAAGATCCAAAATGAAGTTATTATTTCTGGTTCTCCAACCTTTGTCAATTTCTCCACCTATCTCTGTGTGCCTGAATGGTTATATACTTCTTTTCTCTCTGTACAGATCTTCAATAACCCAGAAATGATTTTGTATAGGCTTGAATCTCTCTTCTTTCATTGGTCAAAAGTTTCAATTTAGTCCTTGGGAATTAAGAGAGCCCTTTGGCCTTTCATTATTCAAAAAGCTCTAAATTTATAGTAAAAGAATTTACATTTTCCTGAACTAAAATGTCTGGTTTAATAAAGGATTAGCCCACCCTAGGTGGCCCGGCTGTGGGGTGAGCACAAGAGGAAGTTGGGCAAGAACCACGAGAAGCTGAGTTGAGGGCTGCGTTACTTCTTCAGGGACTTTGTGCTCGAGATCAAGTATGACAGCCACATGCCTGGCCTCTCGTGGAACCTGACTGGAGTGGAGACCCTCTAAAATTGCCATGAAATCTCAATGAATAAAGAATAAAAGAAAGATTTTTTTTTTATTAAAATAGGGCTAAATTTTGGTGACTTTCCCTCCAATTTGCCAAGGGTTTATAATGTGTTTTGTTATTTTTAAAATACATTTTATTAGTTTTAAAAAGAAATAAAAACCCAAGTAAATGATATCATGTGTGCACATACATAGACACACCTACATTTAAGAATATTACTATAATCGTTCCTAAGCATATGCCTTCCTGTTCCCTTAAGTCTCAACAATCTCCAAATTCCATCTTTCTTCATCTAAACCCAGGTGTGGGCATCTTTGAATATGTGTGAACTTTTTAGCTGCTTTGAGTGACAAAGTCCTTTAATGTTTTTGACCTCAGTTCCCATTTCTCCTCTGTAAAATGAAGGAGATAGACTCCTAACCTCAGCGAAGTCCAATGCCTCGAATTCTTTCCCCCAACATGAAAAGTCACCGGTAACATTAGCTTTGCTTTCCCTAAACTTCCCTGTTAAGTCACCCTAAAACTAAGTTAGAAGACAGTCTGTCTACACTTCAATCTACAGAAAGGCTGACCATGGATGCCTCATTGCTGGCCCATAATAGGATATGCTCACCAGAGGCAAGAGGTATTCAAATGCATTGAAAGTTCAGAGCATTCAAAGTTCTTAGTTCTGTGATGTAAAATAGATAAAGCAAAATGGCAATATTCTATTAGGAATTGTGTGACTCCAAAATCTTAGGCCTTTGATTTGATCTTCGTTTACCCCAAATTTCAAATTGAATCTTCTTTCCTCTGTAGGTACCACGCTTGCTTTGCTTCCCACGTGATGTCTATATTTGTACTATGACCATGGCTTCCTAGCACTCCAGTAGATTCTGTTTGCGCCTTCAACTTCTGTGTGAGTTATGCAATGGTCTCACGTGGAAGGAGCTCCTGCCTTATCAGTTACAGATATGAGTGTGTATTGGTGGTAGCTACCAATGCTAAAGTGAGCACATGCCAGTCTGTGTCCTGCTGCATGGCATGCTGCCAGCAGAGACATGACACAGCTGTCCTGTTGCTAAGGGGGCACTTGGAAAAGCCCAGCTCTTTGGGAGAATTCTGTTATGCCTTCACAGATGCCCACCCGAGTCACAGCTCCCTTAGGAAATCACAAATGAACACATGCAAAGCAAACAGGAACCCTGCTAATTAGGTATTTGTAATACTTTAAAAAAATTAATACCTCTAAAATTGAACAAGACAGTGGTTGTGGAACAGATCTCAATAACTTGGAAATGTAGATATTTACTGTTTTGAGTTCAATGAGGGCCATGAATAGAGAGCTATGGGTCCAACTAAGGCAGCAATTTTTAGTGTCCCTAGTCACATAGCATGTGTGACCTCCCACTCTACTACCATCGATCTCTCCTCCTAGAAATGACCTGTAGGGTCTTCTGTGTCCTGTCTTCCATCTCTCCTCTCACCATGATGGGCTGGGCCCTCCACGTCCTGTCTTCAATCTCTCTCCCCACCATGACCTGCTGGGCCCTCCGTGTCCTGGATGCTCACTGAATATTGGCTCATTGTTACCACTCTTCCACTTCGGTCACTCTGTTCCAGACTCCTGGAACACTTGGTTGCTCTTTGGAAATGCCAAGCCCACACCTCTCCCAGAGTCTTTGTCTCCTGGAATCCTTCTCCCACACAACCCTAGCCTTGTCCTGTTCTTCCATCTCTCCTGACCTCTTGTAGCTCAGAGCACACCTCCTCAGGGAAACCATACCCCACCCTTACTCCCAGGAAGTTTTTCTGCAAAACATTTCTTATCCCTTTGCATCTGACATGTTTGCTTACTATCTCTTTCCCACCATAGAAGCAGGTCCATTTACCAGGAGATTATTACTCAGAGGCAGGAAATTTAGTCATGGGGTGGAACATACAGAGAGGCACAGCCCTCATCTGGCATTGTGGGGATCCAGACAGGGCAGAGGGGGAAGGAATGGGTGTCACAGATTGCTAAAATCAAGATTTCTTTTCCTTCAGGAAATTCAAAGAGGGAGTCAGCTTTACCACTTGAGCACCTGTGGACATGAGGGCCAGAGAGAACCTCTCTCAAAAAGAACAGAATAGATCTGTGCTCCATGGTGACTGTCATAATCACTGTCATTGTAATGCAGCATTGCACACAGTAATTTTGACATATGTCAATACTGAACACTGAGAGTTGCTTCTGTTATGTTTTGTGGAATTAGAGAAAATATCTTGATCTAACTTTGGACTCCGATCAATGGCATGATTGGAAAATGCTGAGCCAACCAGCGGAGCCTGGATTCCCCACTCATTTTTTCATCCTAATGTTGGAGTCAATAACCAAGTGGAAATGTCACCACTTATGTTTAAGTGGAAGGAGACACTTTCCTGCTGGTGACAGCTTTCGTTATTTAATTGGACATATGGCTGATTTTATATCTTACATCTAATTTCCTCAGAGTTTTGTTAAAGTTATAAGTGATAAAGTGCTCCATTATCAAAATAATTCACTTGCATTGTTAATAGGCTTTCTACAATTTCTTTCCAAAACTGAAGGATGAAATTTGCGAATTAGCAGAAAGCTGGAATGTAGGATATTTTTGTGCAGTGCCTTGCACTATGTGTCTTTGGTCCCTCACTAGACCTGTGAATGTAATATTTGATCTTTATCAAGATTATATACGAAGTTCATGAATACATTAAGCTGGCATAAAGTAGAATGTTAGCAAACTGTAAAAATTTAATCGTCATCTGTCTTCATGTTTATTCGCTTTAGCCTTTTTATGCTTGATCAGCACCTAAAAATTATAAAATTTTTACCAATATATGTCTTGCAACAGCAAAAATGTAATACCATCCTAACTACTTGAAGACCTCAAATTATTCTAAAGTTTCACTCAAGGCATCTTTAGAATACATGATTCTGTGAAAAGATTAGGAATTGTGTTAAGGGCTTGTTCATCATTTTGTTGAAAGTAAATTAGTATTACAGTTGAATTATTTTGATAGGTTTTATGAAACATCAAGGTTTTGTAATAAATGTACATGAATGTTTGCAAATTAAATTATTTTACTTAATCAATGATTAACTTTATACATATCATGACTGAATAATTTGTCTAAGCTGACAGAGTTGATACAAGAATAAAAACAGATGTCTTTAATATTTATTTTGATATAATGGCCATAAAATGGAGTTATTCAAAGGAAGTAAATTAGAAAAAAGCATAGCTTAAGAAATTCTCTTATATTCCAACATTAATTTTGGGTCTTGCAATTTATAGCTATTCTCTCCAAGAACTGTTCCTCCACTCCAAGAAAAGCACAACAAAAGCAGGGAAGGGTATATAACAAGGCCAAAGGATGGATGTAAAATAATTAAAACAAAGTAAAAACGCTTTAGCTTAAAGAAACAATTTAGCCTAGAATAATTGATGCTGAAGAAAGTGGTTACTCAAAGTTTAAAATCAGAATAAAAGCCAGTGATAAAACCAACTCTATGCTTCTATTTGCCCCAGCTCATCAGCATTATTAGGCATTCCATTGCATTTGTCAATTTTCTTAAGTAAAACAGATTTAAGACTATTTTTTGCAGTGTGCAGAAAATTTCTGAAGCTCAATGATTTGAAGTATAATGGACTGAAAATGTAGACAGAGCCCAAATCCTTTAGGAGAAAGTGTGAATGACAGCTCCATTCATGTTTCTTTCCCTTGAGTATATATACCTGATGAAAAGACAGAGATAATATAGAATGAAAATAGCAAATCCCAGCAGGTAAGTAATACATACTAAATACTTCTCAATTTCTTTGGAGTCTGTAACCGTGAAAGCTGCTCTTATCACTGATTCTGCTCCCATGGTGCTACAGCTGGGCAGCACTCAGCAAGCTTAAAGTCTATTGTAATTCTTTATCCTGCTTAGATTTAGGGCCACACAGGAAGAGGCCAAGAAGAAAGCAGCTTTCTTCCTTCCAGAATTAATAGACATATACATCTTTCTGAATCATGCATGAAAGGATTTCTGTTATAGGAGACATATTTCAGAACAAATGTGTACAACGCAGATTTGAGTTTATTTTAGGAATAGTAGCATCACCAGCTGCCTTTGGTTTCCAAACAGAAGTGATAGTGGGGTACTACAATGTTGCTGGCCAGAATAGTGCTGCTATAAGCAAGAACATTGAATCTGATGCTCTGATGGTTTGAATGTGAAATGTCCCCCATAGCCTCATGTGTTTGTGATTAAGCCTCCTGTTAATCCCCAGCTCATGGGGCCTTTGGGAAGTGGAACCTTGTCAAAGGTGTGTCACTGGATGCAAGCCTTGGTATGTTATAGCCCAGCCCCGCTTGTCCAATTAAGCTAACTCAGTCTTGCTACTTCCTTACTATTGATGTGATGATGTGATGCTGGCTGCCTGCTGCTGCCTTGCTTTCCTTGCCATGAATGATGAAACTTCTCCTCAAGACTAAGTTGAAATAAACCCTTTCCTTCCATATGCTATTTCTGGTCAGCTATTTCGTTCTAGCAATGAGAAGGTGACTCCTACAAGAGCTAACACAGCTTTGTCAAAAGCTCATTCTGCCTTATGTAGATACTTCTGTCTACAGACAGAAAGTTTCTTATCTGTCTCTGATTCAATTGAGTTTCCTCATCCATAAACAGGGACAGCAATAGTGCCAATCTCCCAGGGTTGATGAAGAATTCAAATACATACCATACTTTGAAGTAGGTCTGGACAGTGCCAGAAATGTAATGTCCACTGTGACTATACAAATGGATGTTTCCTTGGTGTTGAAATATGAGTAGTGGTTAAGTCATTTCAGATATGGATTCCTTTCTTGACTTGGTCATTCATTCATATTCAAGAGAGAATTTAGTAAATTCTCTAGTCAGGTTTTAAATTTTTCTAGACATTTAAAAATGAGAGTATTAAATCACAGTTTGGAGAGGTGGAATGAGCTATTCTGGAGCCATATTTATTTTTCCACTGTGCAGATGGCTGATTGCACGCTCAGTTGGTGCTCAAAGGCTCCAAGAGCAGCAGCTTCCTAGGATGGAGTAGGAGATGGTTTGATTGACTGGTCTCCCCAACACACCAGAATGTGTAGGCAGAGAAGCCCCACAGGGAGAAAATTCTAGAGATGCACAGGCCTCTCCTACATGACAGATGTCCCTTTATATGAAAGAGGCAGAAAGCACGCTCGGCAAAGGGAATGCCAGAATAGCAAAATGATTTTGATCACTAGTGACTTCTAATTGTAATTAGGATTTCAGCATCAAAAGGTGATAAAACTCTTGGGTTTCTTTTACATAAAACTTCTCTTGTTTGGGATATTTTAGCTCTCATTCTTCCTATATTATCATTAAAAGCAGGGTTCACTGTATTTTTCAGGACTTTGAAAAGAGATAACGAGTGAGTACAGGAGCTCTGCTAGCTTTGAACTTACAAGTTTCATGTCCACACACTCAGCCCCGTAAATTATTCCCTGGGAGGACTCTTTAGCGAGTTGCTAGGAGATGACCAGTTTGTGTTTTCCTTTGATTATAGGGCATAACCGCCTCACTGTCAAAATGCCAAAAGGAAAAAATGATGATTGCTTAACATAATTTTTCCTGTTATTTTCAGGAAGATATGAAAACTCAGGCTATTTTGCACAAAGGGAGGAGACTGAGGGGGCCAGGAATATGTATGTCTGCTGTCTGAGCAAGGCCCTTGTTTTCTGACAGTACAATGCTTAACATCTATTACCCATTTGATAAAATCAATTGTATACTTAGTAATTTATTACATGCTAGTATATACATGAGTGTGATATGATGGATGGCTTATGGGTTAAAAGAAATGATTTTGAATATGTAGCCTGATAAGGATCCAAAGCAATAAAGTGCCACTAACTGAGAAATGCAACTAGATCAACTCTCTGGACTGAGTTAAAATAGAAACAGAAAGGAAATGGGAAAAGTAAAGACCAGAGCTCACTTCATTATCTCACACAGTTTCCTTTATGTACAGTGATGAGATATGTAATTATTTTTCTATAGTAGCCAATATGCTTTAGTGCTTTTATTGCATCTCAGCTCTACTTACTTGCTGCCAAACTTGGAGTAAAGTATTCATGTGCTCTATGCCTCAGTTTCCACAATTATAAATAGGATAGGATCAATATGAAGATAGGATAAAATAATCCATGTAATAAAGTAACAGACATAGGAAATGAATAAAGAAATTTACACTATAATTTTCCCCATGATTGCTGAGCATGAATTATCATGTCTGCTCAGTATTTTTGTGTGATTGGGGGATTCAAACTCTTAATGCTTATACAGCAAGTGCTTTACTGACTGAACTGTTTTCCCAGTCCAATGCCAGTTTTATCAATTTAGTTAAATAAAGTCAGCTAAGGAAAGTAGGAAAAGTTCAAGCTATCCAAGGGAAAATAGA
Source organism: Zapus hudsonius (assembly GCA_004024765.1). NCBI lineage: Eukaryota > Metazoa > Chordata > Mammalia > Rodentia > Dipodidae > Zapus > Zapus hudsonius. Next base: position 14,492 of record PVHP010002553.1, read on the forward strand.
AAAGTGTTTCCTAGGACCTTTGATCTTGTGTAATGTTCATTAGCACTTTATTCAATGATAATTACACACTTAGATATATGTCCTCACGTTTCCTTGGGAGTTTACTGGTCTTCGCTGTGCATAAGAACATCTGTGTTTCTTCCACTAACAAGTCTTATATTTTTCTGAGTGTCAAAATGATAAAATGCACTTTTCTGGGAGTTGGGGATTCCAGATTTCACTAGTTAACTAGATGGGTGCTTTCAGTTATCTTTCTACCTTTGTAGACTTACACTGACTCATTTACCAAGAGAGGGAGAGGGAGAAAGAGAGAGAGAGAAAGAGAGAGGAGAGAGACATTTAGACAGTGTTCTTTTATTCTCTTCCTTTTGGTAATTTTTGCTCTGGACTATGATTTCTTTCTTTTGCAGGTCAGCTGTAAGTTAACTTACCATGTGCAAACCCAGTTACAAATAAAGACATTTAGACAATTTACTGCTGTTCCGCAAATGAATCAGCCTCTACAACTGCATCACTAGATTCCATTAAACAGTAAGTTTGCCCAGTTACTCTCTCATTGAGGCTGGTTTTCAGAAGTTCAGCTTTCCTGCTGCCTATCATATGAAGAAAGGTACGTATTAATGTCATGAAATTGCACACCTAAGTAATTTAGCAAATCTAAAGAAAAGAGGGCACGAGGAAAAATGAAAAGGAAATGAAGACTTTCTGATTTTGATACACAGCAGGTATGAACCACAGTTCCAGACTCGGCAAGAAAGCACTCTGATGAATGGCTAAACAAACTGGCCAGTATTATTTTTTACAGCCTCTCAAATCAGTGCGAACCTTACACTATAATTAATTATTGAATGTGATCCTGCTAGGGAATTCTACACTAACCTCCAGCATTTGATTATCAGCTATGTGACCTATAGTGTAACAGTTATAAAGATCAATTGAAGCAACTTCATCCCTCAACCTACTTTTTTAAAAAATTGTCAATAAACCAAATGAGTGGGGCGGGGGAAGTGAATGAATAAAGTGCCACTTTTCAAGAACATTTGTCCTGATATCGTAGTGACAAGCTTCATCAAATTAATTACATTTGGCTCTGGCTAGCCTAGCATAAGGTGTTAGTTTTTAGCTACAAATGAGTAGCACTTGACAAGGTGAGAAATCTTTCAGTTGTTGGAATCATCCAAGACACATTCCTAACCATTTGTTTGAAAACAAAAGATCTTCTCCTACACCATACAAATTCTTTTCTCATATATAGTTAGATTCTTCAGGAGAGAGAGAGAGAGAGAGAGAGAGAGAGAGAGAGAGAGAGAGAGAGAGAGAGAGAGAGAGAGAGAGCGCTAAAGAAGAGATGTCTTCAGATGCCCACACCTTGCCTTTCCATCTTATTTGTAGATAAAATTTCCATTTTATCTGTACAGGGTTTCACCCAGGCTAAGAAGATAAGTTCTCATATTCTATTACTTCATGACCAAATTTTAGCTAAAGGACCCGAGAGGCTGGGAATCTTAAGGGAAAGGACACGGCTGTCCCTTTCTCTTTGTTTCTTCTTCTCAGTCCTAGAGTGGGAACTTGATGGCAGAGGGTAGACAGTTAAGGAAGGCAGAGCAATAAATGGAAGGATCCAAGGTGCCATCCAATGGACAGCTGCCTGGAGTGGAGCTGTTGCTTCGGGGACAGACATGACCCTCACTGTCTTGAAGCTTGAAGTTAAGAAGCCGTGCTGACAGGCACGAGACCTTCAGGAGAGTTGGCCTCATGGAGGGAGGAGGAGGCTCACATCAAGCGTCCCTACCTTCTTTCCTTAAGGAGGTAAGCAGGTGACTAGGGGTGGGGCATTTTGGGTGCTGTATCTGTCCATGAGTTGCCCATGGTCCTGTAAATCAGTCCAAAAACCTCATTGGTTCTGCAAGCTGGACTTGGACAGAATCCTTAGCAGGACTGGTGCCCTCTCCACCTGGGATGAACAGACCTTTCCTTACATCTCCCCAAGAAAAGCCGCACAGCATTACTCTTCCTGTACCACCTATGTCTATTTTCCCACGAGTGGGCAGTAGAAATCTTACTTGCCTATGCCTCTGTTATGTTGGCTCTCCATCTGAGCTGCTGTGGTTTGGTTTCCAGTGAATGCATACTGCACAGTTTGAATTTGGAAAGTGGCAACTATACCATTCCATGTATATCTATACCACATTAATAAGGAAAACAGCTCCAATTTTACACTAAATTGTACTTTCCTTCAAACTCTCAAGCGTTGTGTGAAATGTTCACCATTCGACAGTCTTCCTGGTATTTTGTGTAACTCAACAGTTGATCCCCTTCCCATGTCCTAGGTCTAGAACATATTGCCCATACCTCATTCAAAGATCTTATTTTCTTCCTCCCCTCCATCTCTACGTCTCCCCCCCTTTTGGGCCTTATCACACCCTATAATACTATACATCCCTCGAGGATATGACCTATTCCACCCTATATGACCATGTCTACCTTATATGACCTAACATGAGGTTTTGTATGTAGAGAACACTAAGCTAGCCCGGGCTTAAGAATATTCAAGAGACACACTCAGAGCTGTATTAATTCTACCATTGCTGTGCATTTAACTAAATATCTGAAATAAATATTTGGAAACACATGGTCAAATTAAACAGAGTTTGATTTCTAAGTTCTGTACAGACATAGAACCTAAGAAAAGACATAGTTAAAAAGAAGTGTTGACACAGCCATTCAATCAACTCAGGATAAGCCAGTGAGACAGAAACCAACGAATCTCGACACAAAAACCCCTAAGCTCACAACACTAAAGCAGTCTCAATACTCATCCACCACGACTCAGGGAACTGAGCAGAAGAAGGGGCGGAAAGATTGTGAGAGCTATGGTGGGGGAGATTATCAGAGGCATGGCACCCCTCAGTAACAACACACTTGGGTTAGGAGAACCCAGCTGAATACTAGGCTATCCATGTTCCTCTACCACAAAGACTGATCCAGATGGCCCACAGAGGAGGATATCCAGCTGACTGGGGATGGAGAGGGGGGGCAATGAGGAATTGGGGATAACAACTCATGGTTGGCCCACTAAACAATGTAACTCATTATGGACAATAAAAAAAAGAAGTGTTGATAGAGTTTTAAAATATCTGGGGCTATAGCAAACAGTAAGGCACATCAAATAATAAGTTGTACTTATTAAATGTAGAGCTTTTATATTCACAAAGCCATTAAGTATAAAACACATCAAACCCGATATTTATTGCTCTAATGATTATTTCTTCTAAAAGTCACATGAAAACTAAGAAGGTCCAAAGTGCACTGTGGACCAGTAAGATAAAAATATCCCTGCAATATCTTATAGGAAGCCTTATGATTTACAGTGAGATTTAGGGAATAAAAGGAGAAAGGGCTTAAAGTTCTCATTTTTATTAATTGTTCAATTTTTGTAAGTTGATAATAGATTTTGTTTAATGATAAAATGACAAAAATGATGTCATTTTAGTTTTATGACATAGATGTTCTTTATAATAGGGACAACAGCTGTAGCCAAATGATCAAAGTTCTCTTATTCCACAGACATGACTTATTCTGTATGTAATGTATTCCATCTTAGAAATGGAAAAATATGAAAAAATGTAACATTTCTATTTATGTTCTAAAATATGCCAAAAATGCTTGGAATAACACATTAAGGAATTTTCTATGTTGGCCTTTGCTCCAGTGTTCAACTGTGTTAATCTACCTTACTTCAGCAACTGTACTGGGTGTCAGAAATTTGCTATTATTTTTGAAAAGGAACTTACTGGAGTTTTTGGAAGATATTTAGGTTACCAAAGGTATGAGCACTATTTCTTTTCCCCACAAGGGAGAATGATAACCCATCCCTAGAACAGAGGCAGTGTGGGGTCTGCCACATTAACCAGAGCTTTGAAAGTTTGGATTTAGCCATGGTGCTGACATTTATCCATACGACTATAGCCATGTCACCTTTTTAATTAAATTAAATTTAATTTTTTTGGACTTTGGGTTTCCCACCTTTGCAGTGGGAGTGATCCCAAAGTTCCTGATCTGCCTACCTCATGCAATTATTTTAAGATAACACAATATAAAGTACAACTGGAACCCAAAAGTTAATCCCAATCAAAGCCACCCTCTTCATCCTTTTTATTCCCCTATTCTTTAATAATGATATATATGAATGTTTGATTTGTTATCTACCTGGATGCAAGATCATCATAGTGATTGGATGGATCATTGGACTAACTTACTGAAAGAATAATAGAGCAGGTAGTGGGGAAGTCTTTGAAGCTAAGGTAAGTAGACTTTCTGGAGAAATCAGTGAAAGTCTTACCTCCTCTTTTTTGCCACTTTAAAGTAGAATTTTGATCCAGATGTGAAAAACAAAAATTGTTGGAACAACTCAAACAGAATGGAGATAGAATTTGTTTTTCTGTAGACCCAGCCCCCCACACCAAACCCCCCCACCCAAAAAAAAAACAAATGAATGAAAAACAATTGTAAGGTTTCAATAAAACTAAATATTCTGCTTAAAAGTAGAAGAAAGTTCCAGATCTTTCTGCATACTAAAATGGTTTCTGTTTGAACATGCATTAGCCAGATCAGGACAACAAATGCTGTTTTAGGAAACTAAATAAATCACTGGAGGAATGGCCCTGTGCCAGACAACTGAGGTCTTCCTCTTAGGAATTATAGACTTTTGTTCCTTGTAATTAAGCCCTGTCTTGCTCAACTTCAAAATAATTTAGAGAAAATTATCATGTGAAATTGGATTTTTTTCCTCCGAAACTACTTTTGTAATACGTAGAAAGATGTAGAAAACAGGGAAAGTTTCTTAGGCTTTAGCCAAAACAATCATTTATGTTCCAAGTCTTTCTATAAATGAACAGTGCTGAACCTATGAAAGGTCACACGTTCTTTGAGAGATGTTAGACCAGACAGTGCTTCAGAAGAGCTCACAAACATGAATGAGAGACTGGCCAGGTCACACCATGACCACAAAGGAATGATCATGCATAAGCTTTACTTATCTAAAGAAAAGAAAGGGTCAGTGATACTTGTGTTACTTCCTGAATTTTATTTTAACAAATGAAAACCACTGATAAGATCCCATGAGAGTTCTTAATTCTATGGATCTTAAAATCATTCAATTAGCTATGTGCAATTTCCTTTATTTTAAATCTACTTAAAAGTAGTATTATTTGGAAAATATCTTCTGCAACTCATTCTGAAGGATTTTTAACATGAAGCAGGTATATTCCATTTGGGGTATCATTAGAGGTATGGAAACCCTTAAGGTTTGGCAGAAAGGTATTCTATAATGAATTGGTGTCTGCCACATGATTAGTGCTAAGAAATAATCAGGAATGAGTCCTTAGTGATTCTGGGACAGAGTCGGGTAGAGCTTGTTGAAAGGGTAGAGCTTGCAGAGACCATAAAGTTCTTCCTCCTCCATCCTTGTATTTCTGTCTGAAGAATATTTCCTTTTTCCTTGAAATAAAATCTGGCCCATTGATAATATGTTGACATCGAAGTCTTCTAACCAGAAATACATGAGCTTTTTTCAATACTCTTTAATGTTCCTCAAAATACTACCCCAAATGCTCAGGAAAATTAGCCAGTTTTCTAAGGTTCATTATAATTTTATTGTGTTAAATAGTTTAAGTGGCTTAGAGCTGGAATTTCATCATCGCAGTGGAAAGAAAAAAACCAATAGCTGAAAAATGATGAAACCCCAGAGTTACTAGAAGTAGTACATGATATGGTGGGAACTGTGGCCATTTACACGAGCACTGAACTAACAGATCCCATCCTGGTGGAAACAGAGACGCAAGCTCGATGAAGACATGGAGACCAGGACTTTGCTGTCTTCCTTAAGAAATTTGAACTTAACCCTAATGTTTATAGATAATAAGTACCAATTGAATCTGCATCATGGATCACAGAAAACAACATTCATTCATTCACACATGAATTTATTCATTTATTTGAGATGAGGCCTTGTGATGTAACCCAGGTTGGCCTTGAACTTGCCATGTAACAGCCCAGGCTGAAGCTCATGGCCTCCCATTTTTTTTCCCGAGGGCTGGGATCACAGATCTGAATGAGCATACCCTCTTTCAGAATATGTTTCCATCACCTAAAGGCCGAGAAAAATCCGAGAACGGAGCAATCTGTTTCTATGAGGATTGTGAGAAATTACTGAAATCCATGTCAAAAGACAAAGGAGGAGAGAGAAAAAATAGACTCATGCAAATGTATTCAAATGACTAGAAAGAACAGACACTGATTGTTTCATGCAATATTCTGAGTCCTGTTTTGCTAGTTTCCTAAGGATAATTTCCCATATTCATTAATACACATACAATTTAAAGAGTCTTGAGCTAGAGAGGTCTTGTTCACACTGAACATATCAGAGCTCTTGCAGTTTGGTAATATTTTTTTCCAATGTGTATCTAGTTCAACTGTCTCTGTAGAGTCAAGGAAATAGATGAAGAGTTCATAGTGACAGAGTAAGATGTTGACATTGTGTCACTGAATTCCAATATCCAGGTTGATGAGGTCCAAGGAGAAAACTACAGAACTTAAACCAATCCTTCTGGCTGCCCTGCAGCTACGTAATTCCCATGACTTTCTCCAAATTCAGGCATAGAATTTCTTTAACTGTTTTTATTTCTTCAAATCCTACACATCTTTCTACTTTTTTCCTTTCTTTCCATGTTTATTTTCCCTTTCTATTTTATTTTCCTCTCTTTTTATCTTCTCTCTCATTTCTTATTTTCTTTCTTTCCTCTTTCTCCTTTTTTCTTTCTACTCCCTCCCTCTGTTCCTTTTTTCTTCTTCTATTATCTTTCTTTTTGAGACAGGATCTATGTAGTCCAGGCTACCCTTGATGCTCAAATTCTCCTGGCTTAGCCCCATGAGTGCTGAGGACAAGCACATGCCACTGTGGTCAGCTTCTACATCTTTCACAACGCCTCCCTCTCCTTGGATTGATTACTCTTTGTGTCTCTGTTCCCAGACACACTCATTAAACGATGATCAGATCCTTATTTTCTTCCTTCCCATCTGTTCCTCTGTGGTTTCTTTCTCACTATTAGCTCTCACTGCTAGGTCAGCACCTCACACATTCAGATATGCTCAGCACATCAAAAATATCACATGTAAAACTGTGTTGTAGTTTTATATGTTAATGGGAGACCATTTAAAATAATTACTGTGAATCTATGAGCAGTTCCACAAAAGACAGATTATTTTTAATTTTGCACACGTGCACACGCATGCATGCATGCATGCGTGTACACATACAAGTGCACAGCAAGGTCTCCTGCTTCTGCAAAGAAATGCCTGTCCAGGTTAACTTGAGTGGCTGAGAAATGGTAGGCTTAGGAAGTGTCATGGTTTGATACAGGTGTCCCCCACAAACAATTGAATGTGTTTTGATAGATCGATCCTCAGCTGATGGCAGTTTGAGTTTTACAACCTCGATGAAGCTGTGTTGTTGGGGGCGGGCTTATGGGGTTATAAGCCAGCTTCCCCTTGCCAGAGTTTGGCACACCTTCCTGCCGCTGTTTGCAGTGCTGTGGCAGAGGTGATGTCCAGCCCTCTGCTCATGCCATCGTTTTCCCTGCCAGGATGGAGTCTCTCCTCGAGTCCATAAACCAAATAAAACCATTCCTCTACAAGCCGCTTTTGCTCGGGTTTTAGCTGCGCAGCAACAAGAATGTTGACCGTAACAGGAAGCAAGTGATTTTAACTGCTAAGCCATCTCCCTAACCCCAAATCTGTGATTCAGGAATTACTCCAGATGAGAAATTCCCTGCACAAAGCACCATGCTGCAGATGCTTCAGTTTGTTATTATTACTGGCGGTTCAGGATGTCCCAGATACTTCTTTGTGTTCAGTTGACAAAGCCTCTAACTTGGTCCTATGGATCTTACAATGGAAACTTCATACTGGAGGGTCAAATATACATATAGTTTAAGGAAGCTTCAAAAAAACACTTTTTTGAGGAATTATATATTTCAGGACTCAATTCACAATTTTTCCCTATAAACTTTGGAATAACAACTGTGTATGATAAAGAGACTTATAAAGTAATTAATCCAAAGACCAACCTGGACCTTGCTCAGAGATGCTGCTTGACAATCACAGCTAATGTTCATTCACATAGCACTTACGAGTGCTACTCATTTCAGACTCCTTGTTTCTATCATCTTAATGTCACTTTATGACATTAGGTTTGGTTTCCGGTCCCTCGTCTCCCATCTTTTAATACCTTGACAATGAACAATGACTTCACAATACCTGACTCTAAATTCTAAATCAAGTCTAACACAATGTGGTCCCAAACTAATTTTCAAGACATTGTACCCTATTTCTCTTCCCCATTCTGTTCTTTAGGACTTTTTACTGCCATTTTAAATACATGTTATTTTAAAAGTTTCATTTGAGTTTAACCAGCCCACCTCAATTGGGTGTCTACTTTGTATCACGCATTGTTTTGGGTGTTTGAGTTGTTAAAGCTATGCAGCTAAATCCCTGTTATTGAGGAGCACAGGACTGAGGTAAAGAAAGAATAAAAACAGGTATCATCATTTTTTCTTATTTGCATGAATTATGTGTATGTGGTGTGTATATGTGTTGGTTACATGTGCTTCTGAGTGTGGAGTCAGAGGTTGACAATCACTTCTTTGAGGCAGGGTCTCTTGTTGAATCTACAGCTCACTGATCCTGCCAGTCAAGCTTGCCAGGGGCTCCTGGTGTCTGTTCCCTCTGCCTCTCCTGTGCTGGGATTACAGGTGACCACCACCACACCTGATATTTTACTTGGTATGATGGTTAGGTTTTGTTGTCAACTTGGATCTTTTTAATTATCTTGGGTGGGTCTCTGAGGATGTTTACAGGAAGGCAGCCTCTCAGCAAGGGGCAGGATGTAAAGAAGCTCAAAGAAGCTAGAACTAAACATCCTTTCCTGTGGGGGCAGTGCAGAAAAGAAATTCCAGAAACTCATCAAGCGATTAAGTCTGGAGAAGGGTTGCAAGACCCCACCTTAAGGCTATATAAAGGGGAAGAAATTCTCTCCTTGTCCTCCTACCTGTTTGCTGTGTTTGTGTGTGGTGTTGGTGATGGGTTTTTCCTCTCTGCTTGGACCTGTAAAAGAGGACCAGCCTCTTTCACTTTTATGGGACGTCCCCTGGATCTGTAGCTTAAATAAATAGTTTCCTCCCATAAACTGTGCCTGGTATGAAGATTCATCCCAGCAGAGTGTGACTGACTACGACACTTGGGCTAGGATCCAAACATCTCAGATCCTTACAGGGCAAGCACTTTACCCACTGAACCATCACCCCAACCCCCTTGATCAACTTACGTGAGAGTTTATTTCCTCTGTGATTACTCCTAATGTTTTGTAAAATCACAGATCTTCTCAGAAGTAGCCCACCATAAATTCCTCTTTCTCATGTGCTCTAGCATAGTTCTTTGTCTGTTCTACTTCAACTGTTTTACTTTATGACCATTGTGTTTTCTTAGGTGCAGGAGCCTGGTTCTATTTACTTGTTCCTCATCGTATCACAAACATAATGGGCTTTCAGGAAGTACTGAATATCAAAGGAAAAGGATGGTAACATTTGATCTGTTGGCATATAAATGTGTATTTGGTTTTTGTCTGTGCATGTATGCATATTGTATTATGTGGACACATGTGTGTGTAGGTGTGCAAATGTGCCTATGCGTGTGCTTACAGGTTGATGTTGGATGTCTTACTCAATCGCTCCCCACCTTATTTATTGAGACAGAGTGTCTCACTGAACCCAGAGCTCACTGAATCAGTTAGCGTGGCTAGTCAGCTTTCCCTGAATCGTCATCTGTGTCCACCTCCAGCATGCAGGGATTACAGGTGTGCACTGCCATGTCCTACGTTTATGTAGTGCTGGTGTTCCAAACTTGGATCCTCATGCTTGCTCAGCAACAGCTTTACCCACTGAGCCATTTCCTGGTCCCTAGAACCTGTCTTTAAATAGACCATATTTTAGAAACACATCCCCCAGATATACTTAATTTACAAGGCTTACTTAATAGAACTCTGTTCTACTTCAGCAGAACATGTGACAGTTTTGGAAACCACATTTAAGTTCATACTTTACTTGGCATGAATGAATAAGGGTATTACTTACATTTTTTGAGTTATTATATTGTTTGTGCTATAATATTAATATATTAAAATTAGGAAACAGGGAGAGGAAAAATAGATAGACATAAATATAGTATGGGAGCCTGGAAATAGACCAAAACTACAGAAATAGAAGGAAGAGAAACATGTCTGGAGGAGAATCTGTTTTTAGGACATTTGGACATGCATCTTTAAATATGAGACATATTTCTGGAAAGAACATAGGGTCCTGTGGTAAAGTATTAGGTCGCCTTGTCTTCTGTTTCTTGCAGTGGTTTTAAAGAATCACCAAGTGTATGAAAGGTGAGCAAACACACAACTAGTATCGGACAGAGTGGGTCCCCAACAGACAACTCAGAAACAGCAGGGTCTGCACACAGCTCCTCTCTTCTCGCTGCTTGGCATTATTATATGTTATTAAATGAGTCACTCATGGCAGTCAGCGCTGCTGTGACCTAAATAGCACCTGTAAAGCAAGTTCTCATCCTCTCTGAAAAGTGGACAGACTATTAAGGGAAGTCCACAGTTTGCATTAATGATTCTATTGCTTTTGTAGTTATGTTGAGAGCCCGTGAAATAGATGCGGAGTTGGTGTACTTTGAATTACCATTAAAGTAATAATGCTCACATGAAAGGAAAAGCAGAAGTTGGAAGAATTATTACAAATTTAGCTGGCATTTCACTGTACTCTTGTGCAGGCCATTTATAATGAGGAAGTCTTAACTGGTTATGTCAATGATTTCTGATTGTTTTAGAATTAATGAGAAATTAACAACATTGTTGTCAGATTACCAAATTAAGTCTTTTAACAGATCCCCTGTACATTATGAAAGGCCTGAAGAGATTCGCTTCATTTCAACAAGCTCCTTTAAATAAATATATTTTTATTAGGAAACAAGCATTGTTTATCAAGGCTATTAAATTGTTATGTAACAAGATAATGCCACATGATTAGGCTTATTTTATTTTGATCAAGTCATATTTGTGCCACATTTTAACATAAAGCAAGATGAATAGTTTGCTCAGAAAGATAATGGAACCCCAGAAAAACTTCAACCACTGTTTTGAATTACTGGATAAGTTTTTTCCCTGCATCTTCTCAGGCCAGGGTTCCTATGTTATTAAACAGCTAATTCATTGGAATATGGCTGACTTTTAAGAAAAACCAGTTTTATGGTTCAGCCTTCTGCTTAGGTTTGGATAGTGAAAACCATAACGTACATTTAATTGGATTTTTAGTAAACTTATACATAATACTTTCAGTAGAGATTGTGAAAATGTTCAATTTTTTTAAAGAAAGTTTCCTCTTCTGCAAAAAATACCAACGTGCTTGTTTTCTGCATCTGTACGCCTACATAGCCAGACTAAGAATGTAATGAAGGCCCAGAGGTTTTATGTGCAGCCGAGACTTCGATCCCCAAAGAAGCCACTGTGTGGTGGGTTGAGAGAAGCTCATTAGAGTTGATGCTTTCCAGCTCTGCTTACACCACTTGTCATCGAGCTGAATCTTTTCATGTCAGGAAGAGCTTCCTTTGACTTGCCAAAAACCAACAAAACCAAACATCCCCAACTATTTGTTGATGCCTTGTCTTGAGAATATTTTGCTAGGATCCTGTCTACCATTATATTTAATTTTGAAAATGTTGATGGACCTTGTGTTGTAAATAGATAAGGGCAAATGCTATCTATTTGATGGACAGATAGTACTGATAAGATCACATCTGGTAAAATGGAAAAACCATACGGCCATATTTATTTTTAAATCTGCTTAACCAAACACCTCCTCTATTCACCTAATCATTTCAAAAGGATGCACAGTAACACCAATTACTTCAATCCGAGAGTCATTCCTAATTCTTAACTTGATAATGTGATTTTCAAGTCAGAAAGAAAAGAAATTAAAACGAAATGCCATTTACCAGTCTCCTCCTAGGACTTATTTTTTTTTTTTTGCTTAAATAATTAAGCTGTTTGTGATGTTGTAAGCTCCATCTGGTTAGGAATCCACAGACATTCCTCTTGGTTGGGTCTCTGAGGTTACATCCAGGAAAGATTAACTGAGGGAGGAAGTTCTTCCTCCAGAGTGAGCCCATCCTCCAAAATGGAAGTCCAGGAAGCAAAGAGCCCCTTCCCCTGACCTGGCTACTGGTTCTGCTTGCTGGTGAGTGACTTCACTTGCACATTCCTCAGCCTTCCAGCCTGGACTGAAGACCAGCAGCTCTCCTTGAAGCCTTAGGGCTTTCAGTGCTGGATTGGAACTACTGAGGCATCCAGCCACATGGACTGAGCAGCTACCAGGCTCCTTGACTCCCAAGCCTGCAGACTGCTATTACTGGGCTGCAGTAAGCTAATCCAATAAATTCTCCCTTTAATACAATTCATTCTATTGGTTATGTTCCTCTAGAGAACCCTGGCTAGTACAACATTCACAAGATCATATAGTTTGTGCTGAGGTTTAGTATTTTGGACACAGGCAATCAAGATACAAAAAGAACTCAGCAGTGTGCCCATCTCCACCAAGAGGAACAGACATACAAGCCAGGTTCCCAACAGCATCTCCAGCACTGAGAGTCCAGCACATACTTTCTGAGAACAGAGAGTGAAGGGAGTCAGCCCTTCCCATACTTTCCACCTCCATTGTGAAATAGGATACTGATCCAAATTTTCCACTAGCTGCTGTCATGACCGAATAACATCCAGAAAGAATTTAGCACAGAAAATGGTGTATGGGAAATTTAAGAATGGGAGCCAGTGTGCTGGCTCATACCTGTAATTAATCTCAGCACTTGGGATACAGAGGCCTAAGGATTGTTGCAAGCTCAAGGTCAACCTGAGCTACGGAGTGAGTTCCAGAGCAAGATTTTGCTTTAAAATAAATAGATAAGTAAGTAAAGTTTAAATACCATTGAACATCTTTTTATAAAGACACTTTAAAAATATTTTATTTATTTATTTGTGAGAGAAAGAGAGAGAGAGAGAGAGAGAGAGAGAGAGAGAAAGAGAGAAGAGAAAGACACACCTAGAGAGAAAATGGGCACACCAGAGCCCCCAGCCAGTGCAAATGAACTCCAGACACATGTGCCACCTTGTGCATCTGGCTTTATGTGGGTACTGGAGAATCAAACTTGGGTCCTTCTACTTTGCAGGCAAATGCCTTAATTGCTAAGCTATATATCCAGCCCCCAAAGTCACATTTTTATTTCATGGAAACTACTCCTTATTTCCCACTCTCTACTTTTATGTGGTAAATTATTATGTTTTCAAGTGTTAATCAAGTACAATCATTGCTCAGGAAATGGCTGCTAGACGCTGTTAAGTCTATATAGTTAGTAAAAATGAAGCAGGGCTAAGACAGTTCAGGTCTGTAGTTGCATTTATTATGTGGGCTGAGGCAGGAGGATGGCAAGTTCAAAGCCTGCCTCATCAACTTAGTGAGACCCTGTTTCAAAATAATAATTAAAAATAAAGAAAAGAAAATGGATGAAGATATTGCTAAAAAGTAGAGCTTTTCAGTACCACGAAAAGGGAGGATGGCTTTTTCAATGACTTTCTCTCAAGCCATCATGAACCCAGGAAGAGATCAATGTTCTACACAAATTCCATTCTTCCTGACAAAATAATATGTGAATTAAAAATGATATGTATTTTCTAAATATTCCCATAGAGACCACTGAACAGAATTTTTTTTTCTATTAGCAACCAAAAAATCCATGATACTGGTTTTTTTTTTTATGGCCAAAGAACTATATTCTTTGAGCAGTTTAAAAGGACTTCAAAAATATCCAAATGGTTAATTTAAATCCTCTCTTTCATCAATGGTACACAGAGCTCGCTTGAGTACACAGTCTCATCCTGACAGATTCAAATGCAGAGACTCTAATCCTGTCCACCGAAAATAGGAAGAGCTGGAACTTAGAATAGAACATTCCTCCAAATGGAAAACAGCTCAGATGGTAAATGTAAATGTGGACTTTCAACGGGCTTTGGATGCAGCATAATGCCAAACGAGCACCTCACAAATCACTTCCTCTTATAGCTACTTAGCAAATATTTATAAAGTGCCTTTGCAGTACCATTCCTAGCTAAGCCTCTTGGTATTTATTTTTCAGTAACATTCTCTTTGTCCATAAAATCAGAAGCACTAACTAAGGATGGACTTGTAGAACCTCCCTCTACACCACACACACACACACACACACACACACACACACAAGACTAAGGATATCATATAAATTATCATTGCTGATTATGAATAATACATTCCACAAATGGCTATGGACTGCTGGCTGCACTCTGATATCTGACCTTTCTTGAAAAATATACACATGTAAAAAACTTGACTTATAATGGAGGAAGTCAAACTTTTCCTTTTGAAAGTGATATATCAGAGAAAATGCAGTCTGTTCACCTTCTAAATTGTTTTCAGGGAAATAACCAACTTCAGGGCATCTGATAACAGTCCAAAGTCAGAAAAATCAAGGGACACATCAGGCTGAAGATCATCCATCCTCTGGGAAGATTACTTCAGTGTGATGTGTGAATAAGAAGAGCATCAAAGTGCAACAGGATGTCTTAAAGAAATTTATCCATTATAAGGAGGATCATGGTACTTAGGAAAAAATTGTGAGCTTATGTAGATAATGATATATATTCATATTCTTTAGGGGTTCATACATTGTCAGGAAGACCACAGTGCCTGGGAGATATTAAGTGATGACTAGTCCTCCAGTCCTTCCTCCACATAAAAATAGAATGGCTCAGATGGACCCTTCTGATGCCCCTGTAGCTCAGTGGATGTGTGTGCGTGTGAGTGTTGAGTTTGGGGATTGTGATGATTAATATTGATTGTCAACTGGAAAGACTAGAATCACACAGAAGACAAACCTCTATACATATCAGTGAGAGCGTTCTAGATTAGGTAAACTGAGGTGGGGAGATACACCCTAACTGTGGAGAGCACCATTCCATGGGCTGGGGTCATTGACTGAAAACAAAGGAGAAAGGAACCTGAGCACCAGCTTAGGGTGTTCTCTACTTCCTGACAGCAGCTCAACACTGTTCCCAGCAGGCCTTCCCTGTCCTGACGGACTCTATACCCCAGAGCTGTAAGTCAAAATAAAGCCTTCCTTTCTTAAATTGCTTCTTGTCTGGTATTTGGTCAGAGCAACAAGAATATCACCTAATGCCAGGTCTGAAGGGGGTACTTTGAAAATGTAGCTGCTCTTTCTCGGAGAAGATAGAATGTCTAACAGTGGCTGTGGTGGGTGAGTTCTGTCTCCCCAAAAGATTTGTTGAAATCCTAAGCCTCAGACTCCATAAAAATGGCCTTATCTAGAAATATTATCTTTGCAGATACAAAGTTAATTGAAGACAAACTGGAGTGGGGTTATCCTACATTCAATGATTATGAGAGAGAGAGAGAAAGAGAGAGAGATAGAGAGCACTTTAGAAGCAGGTAGTCACACAGTAAGAAGGACATCACATGACAATAGAAGCAGAGATTAGAGTGATACATACATAAGCCATGGAAATGCCAAGGATTTCTGGAAACAACCAGAAACTTAGAAGAATCAAGAAAGCATTCTCCCCCAAGAGAGCTTTCAGAGGCATCATGGCCCTTCTGACTGCCTAGTTTCTGAGTTCTAGACTTCAGGACTGTGACATAATAGAATCACTAGTTTATAGAACTTTGTTTTAACAGCCATAGAAAACTATTCAGTTACTGAAATATGATCTCTAGCTTTTCTCCTTTGGCAATTCAAGGACAGAACTGATTTGATTAAGAGAAGGAAATTTGTGTGGTGGAGTGTGGGGGTGTTCTTCTATGGTGAGATAGATGAAGAGTCATATAGAATAGAGGGATATCCAGACAATATTTGGCAAGGGTCATATCAGAGAAAGAGAGAGAGAGAGAGAGAGAGAGAGAGAGAGAGAGAGAGAGAGAGAGAGAGAGAGAGAGAGAGAGAGAGAGAGAGAATCAAGAAGCCAGGGAATGGGTTAGTATGCCAGCAAGACAAGCCTACCAGCCAGAGAAGAGATGGTGATTTGTGGGGGTGGAGACCCCAGTTGAAGGAGACTAGATTGAAGAGCCAGAAAACCTCCAGGAAGGGCACCTGGAAAGACTTCCGAGTACCAACACCTGGTTCGTACATGGTGAAAAGTGCCTGACTGACCCTCCCTCCACCCCAAGCATGAACAAGCAAGAGATATTTTCCCTAAGCAGAGACTATATGGGAATGGCTGCCACTGGGAAGCAGCAGAAAAGAAAGGCATTTTAGGACAAGAGTGGGCTCAGTTACTCTTCCCCCCAGTTTCTAAGACCCACACAAGATATTCCCTTGTGTGTGCTGGGAATGTGGCTCAGTGGTAGAGTACTTGCTCAGCATGCATGAGGAACCAGGTTCTATCCCCAGCACTGTAAAATAAACCAGAAACAATCAATCTGAACAAAAAGAAAGTTATCTTAATATCTTTTTTGGCCTTGACTTTGCTTCCAGTTTTTACTGATGTCCCCCCTGGGCTTCTTTTAAATCAGTCATCATAAATCATGGCCAACTATGCAGAATCTCAAGACATAAATTCTACTGAGAAAAACATAGAGATTAATGTTAAGGAAAGGTCATGGTGTACTCATATTCTTTGGTGACTGACGTCTAATTTTAATTTCACTATGAGATCTTTCTATTAAATTATATGTCTTTAAGTTGATCCTAGCCCTGTGAGCCCCAAGCCCAGGCCACCAGGGTTCCCAGGGACAGCATACCTTCTGAAGAAATGCACCCAGATCAGAATGGTATATGAGTCTGTCCTATTCTGGCTCTAGAAGAGAAATGTTACAATAAATAGTTGGGCAGAATCTGCCCCTCAGTAGCAAAACACACCAAAAATAGCAGTGAGATCTAACAGAAAAACTCAACTTCATCATGACTTTTTTTTTAGTAAAGTTTGGTACCTACTTCTCAGGGGGGGGGGAACTGTGAAAAAGAAACTGTGCAAACACATTTCTTATTTTTAGTGTGTTATATACCACAATGAGTTAACTATTGAATAGCGGCAGGAAAGTGAATACACTAGGGCTGTTCTATCCAGGTTGTGTTTGATGGAATGAAACAGTGTGACTTTCTTCGCTTCTGACATGTTTTGCTGATTCCTTTCTTGTCAGCTCTTATTCAATGCCAAGTTCAATGAAGATTCACATGTGACCACTGATCAGCATTTTAATAAAACACAATCACACATTTTAGCCAAGATAATGCTGCTCATATTCACCACATCTGCCATCCCCAACTCTGCTTTTCTAGTCCTTTCCAAGTTTGTGTGGAAGAGAGCAGGAGAGGAGAGACATTACTAAGAGGGAGGGAGTGTGTTTGCTATACTGTGCACTCAACTCTCCCCAAGGGCTCTTTCCTGGTAACTCACTGGATACCACCACATCTTCCCTCTACATAAAGACAAAGGCCCTTTCATGTCCCTTTTATCAAAAAAAGTTCTTTGATTATTATACCAGCTCTTTTCTCTATCACTAAAATTTCTGTTATCCAGAAAT
Organism: Zapus hudsonius; assembly: GCA_004024765.1. NCBI lineage: Eukaryota > Metazoa > Chordata > Mammalia > Rodentia > Dipodidae > Zapus > Zapus hudsonius. The sequence continues at coordinate 32,221 of PVHP010002553.1, forward strand.
TCATTCATTTCAATCACTTTTCATGGAAGGGATTCTAACCCATAAGAGTAGATTAGCTTATCTGACTGCATAAGGCTCTGAACACGAGGAAGCAGAACACCCTGTCTATTTCCAGGTCAATTATATTTTCAACAAGTGCTCAGCTTTTCTAAACACAGAGTTGACCTTCACAGTAGAAATTTGAGATAAAGTAGGAAGTGAGGGTCATGGCATAGGCTGCAAGCATTTGAGAGCTAGCAGGAGTTTCTCTGGGGTCCTTGTTGCTCAACATCAGCCTATTTTGAGAGATGGCTCTGATTTTATGGTGAAAAGTAATACATATTTCTGTAGATAAATAGTCCCCTAACAGCAATGAACACTACATTTTGACATCCTAAGAAATTTGCTTCAAATGAATCACAGTAAAGGATTCTTTTCTTTAGTGCTGAAAGCTATTTGCAGATATTTGCAAATTGGGAAGAAAAAACAATTTTCTTTAATGGAGCTATAAGCAAAAGGGCAAATTTACTCCTAAGACATGCATATGCGACCTTGTCCCCAAATCCCCTCTAGGCTTCATTCTGTTTAGACTCCCTGCTTATAAATAATATCAGATCATTCTCTCAAAGAGAGGCATCTGTTTAACTTTTATTACTCCCTGGATCATATCATTTAAATATTTAACTCTGTGTGTGCGTGTTTCTTTGTAAAAGATTTTATTCCTTTAACCTATAATGAATTAAAATAAATTGTTATCAACAGATAACTAAAAGTCTGCACATACGCTTTGATTGATTTTAACTCATTGACAGTTGCAGCTAACAAATAATCCCAGAAAATGTATAGAATTTAATATTTCTAATATAATTCTAGTGTTGCTGAGCTCCCAGCAGAACAATTAAAGCATTCATTACAGCCAACAGTGATTACTATGTGTTAAGCTCTTTTCCAAGCTTGTACATTAAACCAGGTTATGTTTTCATCACAGACAAGGTGGGGCCTGATGTCAAGTTACCGAGGTCTCCTTGGTGACCCACCCCAAAGCCTAGCTCTGAAATCAGGCACACACTACTACCACGGCTTTATATAGTCCTAGGTGGTTTTCTTCAGCATTGCTTCTTGAGACATTAAATACTGAGCCAATGAGGAAACAATCTTAACTAACATAGTTTTGTCCTACTCGTGAAAATCTGGACTTGCAATAAACTACAAAACAATCCTTGAACCTCAGGCTGCCATGGATTGCAAAAGTAATAAATCAATGGAAGTTGTTCTGTGTGTGAGTTCTGAGACCATTAAGGGTTCCAGCGATGAGAGACGTGAGCAGCCTAGGGGTTACTGAGCAGAGAATGGGAAAAACAAAGGAAAGAAGGAAGAGAGGAGGATTTTGAAGGAAAGGTAGAAGCCTATGCCATTTAATGATCACGTTTTCTGTATTTATACTCAAAACAATATAGCAATAATACTTCAAACAAAACAGCTTTTCTAAACAGGGTTAAAGCTTGCTTAGCTGCATGCACGTGACATGTATTGTAGATGACATCAGCACCCTTAGTTCCTCAGATGTGTTCTTGGGGTCCTTTTTATCCCAGGACCACTCTGACAGACCTACTTGATGGTACTCAGGCACCCCAGGGTGCTCAAGGTTCATTCAGTTGTGTTTGTCACTTATTTTCTGCTAAGCCACTGTGGAGCAAACGATGTCTTTAGGGTAAGGGGGGCTGGAGACATTGCTCAGTGGTTAAGGTGCTTGCCCACAAAACTAGGTTCAATTCCCCAGTACCCATGTAAAAACCAGATCCACAAAGTGGCACATGCATCTGGATTTGTTTGCAGTGGCTCAAGACTCCGATGTGCCATTCTCTCTGTCTGTCTCTCATCTCTGCTTGCAAGCAAATAAATAAATAAATACATAAATAAAGATGTCATCTGTACATGTCACCCTCAGCAGTAACTTTGAAAATCAAGAACTGATGGTCCATATCCAGATAAACTGAAACATTCCCCAACAAGAAAGGCACCTGACAATAGCATACTTAATGGTATAATTTCTCCTTTTGTTCCATTGTTAAGCTAACATTTTTACTACAAACTGAGATATTAAGTAGAGCATGACTAAAGTACTCGAGTTCAGGATTGCTGTGAGCAACACCTATTCATTCTTTACTATAAAGAACAAGAGCCAAGGTAACAATGGAGCCTCAGTAATGCCCACATTTTCTCCCGCCTGCAATTATTTAAGTTCTCTCAAACCATTGATTCTTTCACTGTTTTGGGTAAGGTAGCAGGAGAGGTAGATTTTCCAATGATTGTTCTCACTGGCATTTAGACTTAGAATTTCCACTGTTTTCAGGTTTCAGGTATGGCACTTGAAGCATCTCAGTGGCCCAGCCATGACTGCTGGCTGATCTGTGGCCCAGGACTAGTGGGGAGAGGAAGACAGCAAGGATAAGGGGCTGACCACCAAGAGCTGGTGTGAGGGGGGTCTCCAACCTCCTAGGTCAGAGCCAAACATTTGCTTGTCTTCCCTCAATTTTCTTTACTGTTAAATTTTAAAAAAATGGAAATGAGAATTAGAGAGTCTGTCATTGAAAAAACCCAAAACTGATCCAGACTGCCCACAGAGGAAGACATCCAACTGACCGGGGACAGGGAAGAGGGAAATAGGGGAATGCGAGACATCAACACATTAATCCCTTATTAAGTGTATCTAAGTATGGATAATAAAAAAATTTTTTAAAAAGAAAAAAACCCAAACTTTAAAACACTGTCTAAAGTCTCAATGGTTCACATGACCTCACGACCTTTGGAGAAGACCGGGTACATTTGTGAGGACCATCATTTTATATACATAGAAGTGCTGGTGGAAGGGATTTAAAGTGTTCCCCCACAATAGAGCAAAAATCTCCACAAAATCATATTTTGTTGTCTGTCTAGATACAGAAGCCTCATGAGGAGCTGTGAGGTCAAACAGAAAAACAACTGAATAGAACAGTAGAGCTTCCTTCGCACTCAGTACCCTGGAGGCTTACATTATTGGCTCTAAAGAGGAGACAAGAGAGCCTGGGGTTTTCTTGGTCCTGAGTTGCTTCTGGGAGATAGATGGCTTCATGAAATTCAGCACTCTGTGAGATAAGAAACACTGACAGAATGAAGCCACAGAATTAAGAAGGAGAGTGACAGCATGTTTGTGATTCCCCAAGCTGTCTTCCTTCCCGACATCTGTCTGCCTCCACTGTCACTTAGTCAAGTCAGGCTCCTTTATGTAGCTTTCAGTACAGAGATACTCAGCTGACCCAGAAGAACACATTATCCACATCTAAAGCCATTTCTGTGGAAATGATCTTGCTGTTAACCTTCAGGGGTCATTCAAATATTTTCTGAAGAATTGGCCGCTCTCAGTTCTTCCTCAGAATGCCATGTGTCTCATTTATGTGCAGAGCAGATGATGGCCTGGCATTCCAGTGGGAATTTAGTTAACTAATTCCTGTCAGGAGAAATGGAATGAGGGGACTCTCAAAGCCGGGCCTAGATGAGAGCGTTTCCTTTTTCCACAGCAGAGAAAGCAAAACATGCCGTGTGGTTTTGCAACTGGGCACATTTAGAAATAGTTCTAGGTTCCAGCTTTGCCAAATGTTTCATTAAAAGAAAAGACTATTTTCTTTCCATTTCATGCCAAAAATTGGTCAACCCCTAAATATATTTTTCCCATATCTGGTCACATGTCCAACATTTCTTTTCTAAGAATAAATAAATTTTCTGGGTTATAAAAATGCCACTGGTTCTATCAGATTGAACATACCTTTATATAGAAAAAACATCTCAAGCATCCATCAGTGGCTCTAGGAGAGATTCTTGCTTGATGTGATTTTTTTCTCTTTGATGAAACAAAATGTTTTGGATTCTACATCTGACTCTCAATAGAAATTTCAGGCCTTGTTTCATGACACTTTCAATTCTACCTTTTCTGTCACTGTCCTCATACTAGACTCTTTTACTAGAAAGCATGAAATGAGAATGATTTTCTGTCTTTGACCAAAATAATGCCTTGGAAAGGGCTCATTTCCCTGGGCTCTGTTCTCTATTTGCATAGTTAGCTGGTGTTGGAAGGGTTCCATTGCCAGGGCTTCAAGAACTCTAGCATTAAAAAGTGTGAACTTGCAAATTAGCTGTCAAGTTTAATAGAAAATGAATAATGCAGCCCCGAGCTGACGCTTCCACTCCTGTGTCCTATTGATCTTGCTTCGAAGGAAAGCACGGAACACCATAAAAACCCAGCAATTTCTGTTAGTTTGGCATTTTATACCAGCTAAAAGCAGTGATTATATTCACAAAGTCAAAAAGCTGAGTAAATAATCTTATAGTGGGAAATATAGGCCAAAACAGAAAACATGGCTTGAAAAAGCAATCATATATCTACATCTAAAATGGGATGTGCATAGAGAAATAAACAAATTAGCATCATTTCTCCTAAAACCACTAGGGACCTGGTGTAAGATGGAAAAGATCTTAAAGCTTAACATTGGACAACTTAAAATGCAGTCATTTGTTATTGATAATTAACTAACCAAAAGGATTCTAAATTTGTGTATAATGTCAGTATAAGTAGCAGTTTAATTTTTAAAATCGCTGTGCTTTTTGGTGTGTGAATGAGTGTGTGTGTTCAAGAGTGGGAATTTCTTGTTCTTTCTAAATGGTTCCCTTAAAACTTCCTAGTTAAAAAAAATCTTTATAGCACTTTTGAGATCCCCCAAATACAGGTTTATTGTACTTGAGTACACAAAGATGAGAGGAAACAAATATTTTCCGAGAGGCCACACAACAATTTAATTTTGCAATGCCACAGAGTTGTTTCACGTAAACCAAAGTTGTTTCAAAGATCATTGACATACTGAGCAAGGAGAGGATGTAAAAGTTCCTCTGCTTATCTTCACTCCAGCCAGAAATCCTAGCAAATAACCATCTCTCCTCTTATTTCTATATCATCCTTTCCCCCCTCACGTATGGGGAATTAGTCATTGATATTTTGTAAATTTCAAGCATCTCAAAACACTTACGTTTTGTTGAACCAGGTCTCCCATTGCAAAAATGGCAGCACTCAGTAAGTGTGCTTCCTAGAAACAGCAAATCAGCATTGTGATGGGCCCAAGTAATACCCTTCATTTGTTGTAACTGGTTTAGTATCAATGCTATAAAAAATAGATGATGGAAAACCGGAGCTCTTCACAGAAACACAAGTCCTCTGTGTGAGGACAGGAAGGGAGTCCAAAGGAGAGGTGGTCATGTCTATTCATCAAACTTGGCCTTGGCCTTGCTGACAAGCAGCATCACATTCAGGGTACACATGCTGCCAGGGCATTTATCACTGTGGGCACAGGCAACACCCGATCCGCTTTACATAAATGGCAGCAAGTTAAACATATGCAGTCCCGCTCACATTCCACTGGCACAGAAAGGTGAGCCGATGGACTGTCATTGGAGAGTGGGCAGGCCAAGGCCAAGTTCATTATGGTGCTGGAGTTTTCTTCATCGCTATTGCAAAAAAAGAATTTTCAACACCAGACTGTTTTGTGACTGTGACGTAAAGAAAAGTGGTAGTCAGTGAAATAAATGCTTGACGGTCACCCAGTTGTTATTGGGAGACCAAAACGCATAATAAGCAGCTTAGACCCGATGCTTGGGCTGACACTCCAAGCCCAGAGATGCACGGGGGAAGTCTAAAAGGTGCAAAATTAAGACTTGTGGTCTGTATTTGGCCTAAATGCAAAAATGTCTGTGAAAATAAGTATGCAAAATATGGCCAAAGATCAGAAAGGAAAACATCATGAGAAATCTTCAATGGACACATCTTTCTTCTCATCTTTCATTCTGAACCTCAATTTGGACAGTGCATGGAGCAAGCTGAAAATACAATTTTGTTTTTATGGTCTGCTTTATTTCTAGCCCATTAAGCTTAGGAAAATCCACCCACAAATCATATACTGGCCAGTTGGCAAAAGTTAACAAATTCTGACCTTCAAGGCCATTATTAAGATGCCAGTCTCCTTCCACTGCACCCTGTGCTCCTCTCCGTGCTGCCTGCATTCCCGTTGCCCTATCTCCTAAGTGCCAGACCCACTCCTGTTGGTGCTGGTTTTCATCCCACCAGAGCTGGAGGCTTGATCCACCTCTTTTTACTGAAATTGGTTTCTCAGCTTCCTTGCTTTATTACACTGTACACTAGCTTGTTTTTCCTACTTTTTTTTTTTGTATAAACAGTATGTCTAGTTCTCCAGGGCCAGTCCTGGGTCAATGGTTATCAATATGGAATGTAAACAACCCTGAAGATCTTATTTTTCAAGCCTGTTAGCCATCACTCTAGGACAACTTGATTACTAAGGCAGAGAGTGAATAAAACTAAAGCCAAAACAAAACAAAAACAACTGATGTAAGTGACAGTAATATATAAACACATCATGAACATATGTGTAAATTTGACCCGGCTTTGAACTTCATCACTCCTGTTCATGATGGGTCACTTAACACATCACAAAATAGAAGTAATCATGAGAATGGATTTTATATGCTGCTTTCCACTCATTCATCTCTTCATTCTTTCAGTAAATATTTATTCAATACCTACTACTTCTGGCAAAAGGAACTTGAATTGTCCAGAGCAGACTGGCCTCTGTGCTTCATGGAATTGTCATTCTAGAGGAGTTTACTTTGGGGATCAAGTAAGATAATCCAGATCCCTGCACTTTGTAGTCCCTTAAACAGGGGAAAGAAAGGACTCAAGAGCTCTTAGCTATTATCCTAACCATAAAATGAACGTTCGGTAAAAGTTTTAACTGGATGAAGGCAAGCTAACCAAGGTTAAGGCTGTTGTAGAGAAAAGAGATGGAGGTCAGGAATGGGAATTATTTGCTAAAAATCATGCATGAATATAACACTAAAAACGTTTGGCATGGCTCCTAAGTTCTAACCTGTCCTGAGTTGATCAAGGTGTCACACCTGGGAGAACAGAGTTCATATTTCTCTCTGGGACTGCACACCTGGACACATTGTGACAGTACACCTGCATACTTTGGGACTGCACACCTGCACACGTTGGGACTGTACACCTGCACACTTTGTTACTGCACACCTGCACACTTTGGTACTGCACACATGCACACTTTGGGACTGTACACCTGCACACTTTGGGACTGTACACCTGCACACTTTGGGACTGCACACCTGCACACTTTGGGACTGTACACCTGCACACTTTGGGACTGTACACCTGCACACTTCCAGCCTGCATTAGCCCCTCCTCAACTGATGAGCTCCACAGATCAAGGGAGCTAGCTGCTCATTGCTACCAGCTCCAGCACTTGTTTATTATCACCTACAAAAACAACCTAGATGTGAACTTTAGATCCCAAATCAGAAAGAGGGAAAGATGGAGGTTTACTGTGGTGTTAAATGTTATTAGGTACACTGTCATTTTTGAGTCATCCTTTATCAGTTTTATATTCCATTTATTAGTTTTTCATAGTGTCCTGCTGAGGGAGGGAGGTTTACAATAATCGTTTTAGAAGAAATTTCTTGCTGGTGAGTAATTTGATCTCACTAAAGTTTTTGGATGACATGATATGCCATAGGATATAGGATGCTTGCAACAGTGTGTCCTTAGCATACTCACTTCATTCTTGCTAGCCTAATTGAGGAGCAAGTTTAGGTTTTCACTTGGATTTCACAAAGATTTCTCAACTGGTTTCCTGTTTGCTACTTAGGATGATGAAGAACAATATCAGGTCTAAAGCAATGACGGGACTCATCATTGCTTAGTCCACATTTGTCTTCAGTGATCATGGTGAAGCCTTGCATCATGGCATGTGATGGTTTATTGCGTCCTTAGTCTAGTATCCCAGTATTTTAGAACCTCATTTAGCTTCCTGAATCTCTTAACTACTGGATTCCTTTGCATTTCTGTCTCCTTATCACTTCCTACTCTCTAAGTTATTCACATGGAACTTGAAACCACAGTAGGTCCAATGGGGCTTTTTTGAGGTTTTCCAATAATAATTAGTAGGCTTTGAATCCAGTTTTCTCTTTCATTAAATCAGCAGATTAGTCTACAAAGGAGAGAAATAGCCATTGACTATTTTAGATGTTATGAAAGACTGTTTCTTTTGTTGGGCGAGATAGGAGAGATTTGACAAATTATCCTTGATAGGGACATTAATTTCCTTTAGCTCAAATCAGTGAATGAAGAGATGTCACTTTGCTTTGCAAGAAATAGTGCTAATATGCCCAGTGCAAGAGATAATGCTAATATGCCCATTGCATTGACATTGAGCTAGTCTTTGACCCATCAGAATTCCAGAGTGAAAATGTTTTACAAGTTCAATAACATTTGACATACTGGCAGGGTTGAAAGTAGCTCTTGGCACAGGAGCCCCCTCCCTGATGAATGGCCATTGTACATTAAAAATCAGGCAGCTGAAAACTGGCTCCTAACTTTGTCTTCCCTAACAGTGTGAATCACAATTTCCTGTGAACCTGAGACAGTGAAGTATACTTTGGTGAGACTTCATTTGGAAGGGGGTCTCAGAAAGGAGGGGCATAACCATTCTTGGCCTAGTGGACTTGGGTTAGGCATCCAGGGATACGGAGAAGGAAAAGAATGGATAGACACTTTTAGCCTAGGTCAGGACAGAGTACCAGGCGGTTCTCTGTGTAGTGCAGGTGGGTAGTGAGTATTCCCTCATTACAGCTTAGGAATTGCTGAAACAGAAATTATGCCTGAAGATCAATGGATTCAAGAGAAGTGGTATTTCAATCCAGGAATGGCCACTGTCACCCTCCTGAACATGACCTGGAACAACAGAAGTAACCTTGAAGCGAAGACAGATCCTGGGTGATCTGTCTTTTTTGTTTCACTTCTCCTAGAAAAGGTCTTGAAATAAAGGCATAAAAGTACAAAGTAGTCATGCTCCAAAATTATGTTCATGAAGACAAGGACCAAGGGACATGGTAGGCCTCACATCTTCCCTCATGGCACCATAGTACCCAAAGAGCAGCATTCTAAATTCAATTTGCTTAAATTTCAAGTACTCATATTTAGTGATCATATCTTATTGGACACTTAGCTTAGTACTTGAGGAGAATATGCAACTGCCTATTTTTTGTTATTTACAATAAAATTTAATAGTAATAGCAGACAAATAGCATTGTTTATATTTATATTATATATATTATATATTATAGTTTTGCTTTAGCTAATATATTAATTTTAAACCAATCTGAAGGCATCAGCCTATTCTATTGTTCTCCATGGTTACTCTCTGTTGGCCATAACCTTTACTGTTATTTTGGTCTTGGGAAATATCCAACTCAGAAAACTGTCTTCCTGGACAATTTAATCTTTCCACAAATCAGCAAAACTCTAACTGTATCTTTCTACACTGGAGACTATGGAAAAGGAAGCAGGAGAAAATCACAGAAGAATAACAAACTGACAGAAGTGGAAAGAAAAAAAAACAGTAGGTCGCTTTTCATCAGGGCTGACTTGCAGTGAGATTTATTGCAAAGAATGTTTTCTTAGCACTTAAGTGGCTTGAAAAATTATAGAAACATGATTGCCTACTGACATAATTCAAGCACGCTCATTTGTCTGAAAGTTCTCCAACATCATAACGAGGCATGCTTTTGGTGTGGTTGTACAGACCTGTGTTATATTTCTATGGATCTCTGTAGTCTGTATTACCTGATTAGAGTCAGGTAGGTGGGGATGGAATCTGTTGCTATAAGTTGGGACAAACTATGACAAGTGAAGGCATCCACCCTGGGATTGATATATGCTTAGGAATACCCAAGCCAAGATTCCTGGTGAGTGTCAGGCTCTCTAACACAGTTTCACTTGTGAGAAGACTTTTCTCAATCAGTTGTAACCTCAGGCATGTATATGGAGGAAAGAATCAGCGAGCAACAAAGCAGCCAAAAATTATGGGAATAAATTTCTGTTGTTTAAGCCACCGGTTGATGACACTTTATGGTAACAGTTTTTTACTCAGATAAGAACGAAGACTTTAAATCATGAGCATGGAATGCAACTTTATTGTAGTTGCTGAAATTTGAAATGAGATGCAAATACATCAGGGTCAACAGGCTTTCAGAGTTGATCAAGTTGTGATCAGAAAGGACTGGTGAGTGTTAGTTCATGGGCAGTGTGAACATGCATCATTCCCTTGGAAGAAAGAATAAGCTAGTCCTCTCCCAGAGGCAGTTGGAGGCCCTAGGAAGGTATCATTACTTGAGCCTTGCTGGTGCCCACCATGCTCCAGACAAGTGATCCAGACCTATAGGTGGTAAGGTCAATGGCATCTCCTTATTGTCCCTCATCATCCCTTGCCTTGTACCTAGAATGGGAAAACTTGACCTCTGACCTCTCTTACACCAAGGACCCTCACATTTCTCCCTGGTTCTGTCTAAGGGGTGGTTAGAGCTAGTGACAGAGCTTGTTTTGTACTTTCATTCATAAGATACACTTTGTATACTTTGACTGGCTCACTCCGAGGTACAGAGGACTGCTCTCACTGGAACTAGAAAGGCAGGCTTTAACCATGCAATATCTAAACACATGTCCTTGGACCCCCACTAGATGGTACCCAGCTTTCACAAGGGAACTGTGACTTAGAGTCTCAGCCTGTGCCAATAGGAACTTCTGAGAATGACTAGCTCCATTGAAGAAACCTCATGTGTTCACCAGGAAAACATTTTAATCATGCCGGCTTTGACTTTATAATATTTCAGACTTTATTTTCCAGTGTACATCTATTGTACAGTTTGGATAAGGAGCTAGATAGAAGGGCTCTAAAATGCTTTAAGGATTGCACAAACTTCCCTAAACATTGAAATTAAAGCAACATTCACAGCAGACTAGGCTCTCTTAGGTAGGACCTGTGAGAAATCTTGAACCTATGCTGCTGATGAGAGGAGCCTTATTATGGACTTGTATCTATAATCTTGTGACTAATGACATTTTAGTAATAAATAAAGCAGATTGGTTAGCTATCTTAAGGTAAGAATTAGATCTTTCTAGTGAACTTTATTACCACTTTTGTAATCTGAGAAATATACATAAAAATTTAACTAACACTATAAATTAGAACTATTTGCATGTTACCATTGATAACTATCAGGTGTCCTTTGGCTATTTCTGGAGCCTTGTTTATTGAGGATTTTCTGCTACTTCCTGCAAGAAGCAGTTTCTTCCACTTGATGAGAATAAGATAATCATCTATAATGTTGACCCAGGAGAAACCAAGGAGGAAGTGAGAAAAACCCAAGCTTTTGTTGGGCCAAAATGATGCATGTTGCTGTTAAGAGGGCTAGGTCTGTGTGCTATAGGAGAGAGGTCTGGGTCTGTGCTATAGCTTAGAAGCATGGCTCTGCCTGCTATAGGCAATTTTTTTTTGTAAAGAGAAATTGATTTTTCTAAGGAACTCTTAGCAGGATATTTCTAGAAAGTGTGCCTTCTGTAAAACCATGGACTTCCACAGCCAGGAATTGGAAACAGCTGGCTCCTTGCCTTTTGATAACCTGTGGCGGTTTCAGATGAGAAACCAGGAACACTCAGCATAAGCTGCTGGCATGAGAGCCGCTGGAATGTGGAAACACTAGTGCCCAAGGTCAGTGAACATCAGAACCTCCATGTTGTCGTGGGCAGCCAGGACTCAGGCCTGCTCTGGACTGCTATGCTGGCAACAACAAGGACTGTCAGGTAAGGGTTAATTGCTTTGATCTCTCTGCCCTTCTGATATCCCTTTGAGAATTAACCTTTGGGGAGAAGACTCGGGAGTCCTCTTTTTGTTAGGTAACAACAAGAAAAAAAATCTCATCTGAAATCTAGATGATGTTGGTAGCTAATTAGTCAATCACACAGAACTTTGATTTCTGCTCAGTATGGCTCAGAATTAGAGACTAGAGTGTTCACTTGTGTGACCTTGGCAGATAAGGATGTTTAAATCAGTAGCATTTTATGAGGAAGACAATAGAAAGCAATGCATATTAACATATGGGGAAGTAAGTTTGATGCTGGAGAGTCAGTAGCAGAGCACTAGACTAGTGGACAGGTCAGTAGAAGAATTTTATTGACCTTTTAGACAAACAGATAGATCAGGAAATAGAGACCATGACCTTAATACAACCAAAATGGGAGAGGGAGAAAATACATGCCTACCAAGTGTATATACATAAAAAATTAATTATTCTTTAAGGATTCGTCCTCACCTGCTGGGTGCTGTGACTTCATTTTCTGTCTACAATGGTTGAGCTGGTTGCAAAATGGATGCACCAGGGAAAGCAGTTAACTGTTGACAGGTGACCTCTAATATGCATAGATTACAGGTATCAGCCTCTGATATCATCAATAGACTAGGTGACACTGTGATGTTCACTGATGCTGGGTGCTGGAGTCACTACAAACCCAGCTTAGACTTCCTGCCCATCACTCAGTAGGCATGTGACTCAGGGGGAGTTTCTTCTTGGATTGTCATGAAGTGTCCTCCATGTGCAAAAGAAAAAAACTATCATGTCTAAGTGTCATCAATACGTATCATATAATGTCATCACCTTCAAACAGCAGGTTTAAATTCTATAATAATTCCAATTCCAATCTCTTTCCACTGGGCAGCAAGAACTTAGAGCACATCTACATTTGGAAACCACACTGTTACAATTGTGTAGCTGAAGAAACCCTCCTAAATGTAAGAGCATATTTTGTTTTTACTGAAGCATAACAGCCAAGTTGGTGTACACTTTCCATAGTTACTTCATAGCTTAGTGAAAATTAACTCAAAGTAGCAACAGGCATGAGTTATTACCCCATTTATTAATAAGCTAAATGCCTCCTTTTAGTATAGTATTACTCAAGAATAACAGAGAATTTGAATGAGAAATTAGAGCTCCTTTTTATTATAATTTGGGGGTTTTATTTATATTTTGAAACTTGGAGGCACGCTGCAAGGTGTTAATGAATATTGATTTCTTTCTCTTTATTTTTCCCTTTTATGTAATTTCTTCTTTGTCCTGACCTTAGGTGGGTGTTGCAATTCAAATCATATGAGTACACGAGAACTCAAGGTAAGCCTGAGAAGCCAGAAATACAGGATTTAAGGGCTTAAACAAACCGTGGAGGAATTGTAATATAAAGTGAATATATCTATTAGTTGTTAAAGAGATGCTATTAGCTCTAATTGCTATTCGAATATTTGAGAAGAGAGAAATCCAGGACCTTCCCACTTAGGGTTGAGATAGAGGAAAGGGAAAAAAAAGCAAACTACCTGAAAACAATGTGAGTTTCGATATAAGAACTAGTGCTGAGAATCTAGAATCAACCTATGAGGAAGACCAATGGAAAGCTGTATGAGGATGGCTGACCAAAAGGCACGAGGAAGAGAACTTTGGTAATAATTCTAGACATTTTTGATAAATTAGATGAGAAAGGAGCAAGAAGCAGGTGTGGATGGGTGGAGTTGCTCCCTGAGTCAGTTCAAGGAGGGCTGGTTGAGGGTTGGACCTAGGGAACTACTCAGCTGGTTCCAGCAGATAGCTAAACACAGTGAATGAGGTAGAGAAACACAGATTGCAACAGAGACAAAAAAGTAGGTGGGAAGTGTTTGAGAGGAGTGCAGAGAGAAAAGAAAGGAAAGTCAGATGCCTGACCTTCTCCAGTACAGGAGAAATTGGAATAGTATCTCCAATATGCACCAGAGAAGGGGTTTTCCAGCATTCATGCATCTAAGAAGCAAGATCACTTTTACATTAAGGTGAAATATAGGAATGTTTATTGTCTAAGACAGCATGGCTCAGGCAGGGTGATTTGCCCTCTAGGAAAGGTGACAATCTGGAGGCATTTTTATCTGTCATTTCTGGGCTGTAGAGAGTTGCTACCTAGAAGCTCATCAATAAAGAATGAGGAGGTTATTAAATATCCAACAGTGTGCCAGGGGATCCCTGTAACACATAAACATCTCAGCAAAATGAATATTGCCAATGTTCAGAAACTCAATTCAGTGGATCCTAGTGAAAACAGAACAGGATCTTTAAATACCTTGGATTACTGAGTTGCAAAGCAGCATTGTCCAGTTGATAAATACTAATTTTGTGAATTATGAATAATGAACATAAGCAACCATTATTAAAAGGTATTTATCATGTAGTACACCAGACTTTCAAAGAATATGTAGTGTCATCCATCCCCCAACCCCGTTTATATTTATTTATTAGTTTTTCATGGTAGGGTCTTGCTATACACCAGGCTGACCTGGAATTCACTAGGTAGACTCAAGGTGGCCTCAAATCCACAACAATCCTCCTACATCAGCCCCCCCCCCCAGTGCTAGGATTAAAGGTGTGTGCCACCACACCTGGCTCATCACTCTTTAAATAAGCCAAGGAAACTTCCAGCAAGATCATGGAAAGCCATGATATGCTAAGCACAACCCCTTTCAGAAGAAATTCAGAAAGTGAGTAGAAGACTATCTTAAGAAAAAAAAAAAACTGAAGAAAGTAATTTAATTGAGCCCAGTTAATGGTCTTATTTTATATTTGTCTTTCCAAACTGCTAATGAATGCTTACCCATTTAGCAATGATAGAATATGTCTCCTGAAGAATCTGTATCCCTTCAGGGTTCATAATGGATGTGTATCAGACAAGAAAATATTGAGTGTCTTAGAAGTCATAATACTTGATCTTTAAATTGGCATCAATATGCCACATTTAGGACACTGGGGGAAAACTCCAACAAAATATACAAAGCAGCTAGTGAGATGAAGGCATTCCTCAGGAGGGCACTTACTTCAGAACTAGTTAACACAGCCATGTGTGCTTTATGGGCTGCTACAGCACATTAGCCACGAACAATTTCCATCCTAGGAAGTACACTTAATGGAGTGACTGATGCATAATGAATATTTGATCCTAATTAGACCTAATGAATAAATTTTTCATTCTGCATTTGCCATGCTTATCAGGACACTGACCCACAGATATGAAAAAATTTGTGAGGGTACTGGGCTAAAAACTGCATTCATTTAAACACCACTGCTAATATTTTTCATTTATCTAATGCTGATGTTGAACTGTCTAGAGCTCTAGTTTAAAGCTAGAGCAGTGCAAAAAAATTCATAAGGATAATTCTAAATTGAATAAGAGTGCCATTCAACAGACTAGGTGCTGAATGAGGGACTATAGTTTCTTTGTGTATTTTTTTCTCTTCTTAGAGAGTTCAAGGTAAAGTATTTTTTCCAAAAACATATTTAGCAAATTCTAACTGATTTGAAATGTACATTTGGTTTATGCCTACTTCTAAAACTTATTCATTAATTTTTCCTAAGAATAGTAAAAAGGCTGGCTTGCCTTTAATTTTACTATACTATCTCATCTTCATAGGAGGTAAAATCATTTTTCAAAAGACAAATTGTATATCTTTAATTAAAATTATTCTACATAGAATAGGAAATTTAAATTCTCTGATTTTTTCCCTTCAAAGTCATAACATTGCTGACTAAGTTTCTTTCTTTCTTTCTTTCTTTTTTTTTTTAGCCTAGGCTGACCTGGAATTCACTATGTAGTCTCAGAGTGCCCTTGAACTCATAGTGATCCTCTATCTCAGCCTCCTGAGTTCTGGATTAAAGGCATGTGCCAGCCTTGACTAAGTATTTTTAATTTATTTATTTATTTATTTATTTATTTATTTATTTATTTGCAAGAAGAGAGATAGAGAAGCGAGAGACAGAGAAAGAAAGAATAGGTATGCCAGGGCCATAGCCATTACCAACAAACTCCAGATGCATGTGTCACTTTGTGCATCTGGCTGTAAGTGGGTACTAGGGAATCGAACCCAGTCATTAGGCTTTGTTGGCAAGCAACCATCTCTCCAACCCTTGAATAAGCACTTAAAATTACTGTTTTAAAATTCATCTTTGAGAAATATATCTTCATATATAATCACAAAAATCTATTAAAGCACATTTATATGTTTATTAAAAAGTCATATAATTCTATAGTTTCACCAACTATTTAAGGTTGGCCAACATCTATAACCCATACTTCCAAAATACTAGTAGCTTAAATATAAATACACTAGAAAATTAAATCTTCAGCACAGGTCAAGAGGCATTGAGGCCTCTGTCTTTAGCAGCTATTTAGAAACTAGGCTTCTTTCTCCTGCTGTTCCACCATGTCATAGGGTCTCAGAGTCCTCTACACTTCCTGGGCTTAGCTAGTCCGTGGGAAGAAAGGAATTCTGGATGATGGCACATATAGATGGATAGATCTGAAAGGGACTAGACCATTTTCTC
The DNA here is from genome assembly GCA_004024765.1 of Zapus hudsonius. Lineage (NCBI taxonomy): Eukaryota > Metazoa > Chordata > Mammalia > Rodentia > Dipodidae > Zapus > Zapus hudsonius. The sequence goes on from PVHP010002553.1 coordinate 48,532, forward strand.
TGCCTTTCATTCAGTCACATAGCTCCTTTAATCTACACAGGGAACTGAACAATGTGATCCAGCTTTGTGCCCAGGGAGAGAGGAAACACAGCTCAATAAATGCACAGCATCACCTCTGGCAATTAAATCACAAGGAAAAAAAATCATTTCTTTGTGTTCTTGACAGATATGTTATCAATGTTCAGGTTTTGCTCCTGACAGAAAGTTGATTTGAAGTACAACTCTGGCCCATATATGGCCATGTAAGCCCTGTGTCTCTGAAAGCTGACCACAGTTATCTTTCCCGGTCCACCTTCTTGCTAGTCCCAGGAATCATGGACCTCATTCCACTTGGTGATTGTCCTCCTGACTTCCCATCACCATCACAGTGTAACCAGCACTCCATCTTCCCATGGGGAAGAGTTGCTGTCACCTGGAGTGAGGTCAAGGTTTCCACACTCCTTACACCTCATCAGAATTGTGCTCTTTTCAATTATGTGGAGGAAAAGTCACAAGAAAATAACAGAACTGTAAGTATACATACACAAACATACACAAATATGGAAGACAATTTTCTAGCCATGAAATATATTGCTTGAAGTTTGGAATCCAAATCAGGTCTTGAATAAGGAATAATGCTGAGTGTACTTTCCTGGTAAGCATTAGCTGGAGGGGGCCCAATAAGAGAGGTCTTTGGACGTGAAAATGGCAACAAGTCTTGATGCGATTATGAACTGTGGCTGGACCACATATCAGCCCAGATCACATGAGTCAAAGGTCTAACTCTGACTTTTTCATCCTTCAGCGTTATAACTAGAAGTATCTTTATCTTCTTTCTCCAAAGACCTTTTCTTTTCACTCCCATAAGAAAGGAAGCATTGAATTCATCATCTCTCACCTGGAATGAAATCTTCTAATGTTCATCTCACTTATCCTTTTAACAAACTTATTCATTTGCTTTTGCATGTGTACATATGTGCTGTGTGTACATATGCATGCATGTTCATATGTGTGTGGGGTGTACGAATGTGTGTGTAAAGGATTGATACTGGGTGTCTCCTATCACCTCCACCTTTATTGAGACAGAGTTCCCCACTGAACCCATAGCTCACCAGTTCAGCTAGTTTGGGTAGCCACTTTGCCTCTCTCTACTTCCTAAATTTTGGGATTATAGGCATGTATCATCCATATCCAGCATTTGGGGGGTGCTGGGCATCTGAACTCAGATTGTTACTCTTCTGTGCCAAGTGCATTACTGACTGATGTTTTTGCATGCATAAGCGAGTGGGATGTATGTGTTCACACATGTGTGAGTGTGCATGTCAAAGGTTGATGTTGGGCGTCTTCCTCAATCACTCTCCACCTTAATTTTGAGACAAGGTCTCTCACTGACCCTGGAATTCACACACTGGGCTAGACTAGCGATCCAGTAAGTCGGAGGAATCTTCTTATCTCTGCCTCCCCAGCACTCACATTAAGGTGCACACTGAACCATCTCCCTATCACTTACTTATCTCGATCATAAACCTGTGCATATTGATTAGAAGCATTTAACTTAAAGTATCAGAAAACAGATGTGAAATGGACATCAGTTAAGGTGCAACACAAAAAATAAAAATGAAGAAACCTCACATTTTTACAAATGTTGTTTAAAAGAAGCCATAAATTTGAGGCAGCTTGCTTGATTGGAAACAAATGAACACATCTAAGATTTTTAATAGTGTGCAGATTATTTGGATCACTGGTTGGCAGAAAAGACATTCAATCAGTGATACTCTTCCTTTACGGTTTCCTAAACAGAAAATGTTCCAAGAATATCAAACAGTACATACTCAACAGAAACTCCTCTCCCTGGTGTGTGATTATTTTCTTTTTGATATTATAATCCTAATTATTATTTTTAAAATATCTTTATTATGAATAATTATATTAATCATTAATCACATTAGAACATGTAGCCCTGTGAAAATTAAAGATTAAGTTAAATTAGAATATTTATATAGTTATAATGTTGCTGCTTGAACATCATGTTCTATTAATCATGTATGTTTTTCAAACTCATAAACAGAATATTTTTTTGAAGTTTTGCTTTTTTGTTATAGAATCCCAATTCTAAGCAGCTTGGTTTCCAGAAAGCAATCGAATCCATCAGTGCACAGACCTGGAAAGGTACAAATTGAAGGCACCCATAAACTCAAAACTTGTTTAACACAACCGATGTGATCCTTTGAATACATAGTACCCCCCCATAGCAGTATGTGTTTGTGACTAAACTTCACACTCAATCACTAGCTGGTAAAACCTTTGGGAGGTGGAGCCTTGTTGGAGGAGATGTGTCACTTGGGGTGGACCCTGAGGTTTATCAGCCCAGCTCAATGCCCAATATGTAGACTTCCTCCAATCAGATATGTGATGCTCATCTGGTCTGCCTTACTATGAAGAAAATTCCCATCAAGACTTTAAGCTGAAATAAACCCTTTCCTCCCAAGAGCTGCTTTTGTTTCAGTGTTTTGTCCCAGAAAAAAGGAAGCTAATTGCCACAGCTGGAATTCTTCATAACTTTATGCCATCAACCTACAAAAGCCTATCTGAAATATGGGTTTATAGACTACATAGGTCAGACTGGGGACTGGTTTCTATTTTCTCCACGTTGGTTTTAGTTTTCCCATTGAATTGCAGGGAAAAGCAGGAAGAACACTGAACAGAAGCCTGGTTTTACTAAAAGACTTCATATATTACAAGGATGGCTTATTTCTTTGTACCTTAATGGCTTCTATCACGCTGTAAGATGAGTCCAAGTTACATGGCTTTTTAAAAGAGAAACAATGCATTGCTTATCTTCTCATCTCATCATCGTCTTCAGAAATGAAACAGGCTATTCACTGATGGGGAGATGAAGATTGGGGATGACTAAATGTTTTTGAACCACTTTTCAAATTTTGATTCCAGTGTGCAAAAAGAAAAAGGCATGTAAGCCATATATTTAATTCTTAGTCTTTTTAAAAGACTGTGTGTGTGTTCATGTGTATACATGTATGTGGAGGCAGGAAGGCGACCTCAGGTGCCAGGAATGCAGTCTTGCTTTCTTATCTGAGTCAGAGCCTCTCATTGGTCTAGAGCTCACCAATGAGGCTTGACTGGCTGGGCAGCAAGACTCTGGGAGCCTCCTGTCTCCATCTCCCTTGTGCTAGGACAAACTTGTTTAGCTTTTTTAAAATACTAATTTTTTACTTATTTACAAGCAGAGAGAGAAAGAGATAGAGAGAATAGGAGCACCAAGGCCTCTAGCAAATAAACTCCAGATGCACTGGCCACTTTGTGTATCTGGCTTACCTGGGTACTGGGGCTTAGAACCAGGGTCATTAGGCTTTGCAGGCAAGTGCCTTATCCACTGAGTCATCTCTCCAGCCCTTGTCTGGCTTTTTATGTGGGTGTTGGGGATTGAACTCAGGTACTAGTGCTTGTGAGGCAACTAAGTTACTGACTGAGTCATCTCCCTAACCTCAAATTCATAGTGTTTATACAATCTGACTTTCTAGGGATTTTTGTGAATGCTCATTTTCATTGTTAACGTCATTTGAAATGCTAAAGCTTTGGATCTCAGTGTCTTTATTGGAATTGTTCATCAAGGTGTGTCAGGCTTTGCTCTTGGAGAATTCTCAAATTGAATATGTATGAAGGAATAGCTATGCCCTCTCAGGAGTGACGAGGACATCAGTCTTTATAAGTAAGACAAAAGTCTGCATGGAAAATAACAGCTTCTTCCTTAAGGATATAAAGGAGGCGTGACTGAACCTATTTGCTTTCCACAGAGAAGGCACCTCTCATCTGTCAACCTCTAAGAGCCTTTTCCTCAGCAAGTCTCACAATTCCATTCACACCAGGTTCTAATGTTCTCTTTTTGTACACGAGGGTAAGGGGCTCCATTTGGCCCACACAGAAGCAGGAGAAAGCTCGTGTGGAGGGAGGGAGGGAGTAAGAGGTTTCTGACTCAGAGCTGAGCTAGAGGAGTGCATGATGGAGAGTTTCCTGGGACTTGAAAGCAGGCTACCCCTCACAATGTTAGAAGATGTGGAAAATGTACTAATTTAGTGAAACTAAGCTGTGTTTTAGAAGAATGCTCTAATGCAGCATCTCTAGTCATCAATATTTAAAGATTAGTGGTGATGTTTCCACATAGAAGTAAACAGGACGGACATGTAAGACATCATTGCTGTCATTCTATTAATTGATTTTACGACCTTATGTCATTTCTATCTTAATCGTTTCAAAGCTTATACATTTTGGGAAAAATCCCATGCTTACAAGAGGTATTAAAAAATCAATGTTAGCTATCAGTTAAGGTTAGATTTTTCAACTTCTGTAAAATGCTGTAGGTCCCAGGACATTAACATCCTTTTGCTGAAAATTTCTGTTTTCCACATCAGGCTGATTCATTGAACCCTTATATCATCAAAGATAGCACAGTTTAGGGGGTTCCAACAGCAATTTTGATGGTGCTGTACTCAACACATTGGCTTTTCCCACTTCTGCTCTGATTCCCCACCTCGGATTCGGCTGTCAGGTCAAGAGCAATCATTGTGTATTAAATTATGTTTAATTTCCAGTGAATTATTAGTATGAGTCTTTTTATGGCAGTTCAGTGATTTATTTCCCAGTATTATATACAGAACATTTATTAGTCCATGTGCATCATATAACGTTTGTGGTTCCAAGAATCCAATATTTTTAATAAAAATTCTATCATTTATCATTTGTTCTTACAGCCGTCACATTAGTCTACAATAGTTAACAATAAAGCAAGTGATTGGTGGATCTGAGGAAAGGGGTTCTTTGAGGTAAATAGCAGGGTTGACATTGGATCTCTGTTTCAAGCAAAACAGAGAGCCACACCCTTTCCTGACTCGCCCTCACTAAGGAGCCAGGGAGATGCCAGCTCTTCGCTTTCTCTTGGAAAACACAAGACTATTGATGCTTAAACACAATGCACCCAATTTGCCTCCACAGGTCGACAGGGTCATTTTTGGACAGTTGTTATAGGATGGCAGGTTTGATCCGTGGGACCTGAATATGGGCAACTTATTTAGGCATGATGATTATGGCTGCAGAGGTTCAGACTGGAAGGTAGAAAGAAAGAATGCAAAAAGTAGTCAGGATGCTACTGAGAAACACTCGCCAGAGGGTTGCAATGGCCTTGTAAGGAGAGAAAGATATTAAAGAATCAATGAAAAAAAAACTTGATAGCTTACCTAAATTTCTCATCCTGTGTCCCTGGCTGATTCCATTATTAAGATACAGCCCTGAGAGAGGAAAAGCAGGTAAGGACCTGGAAGATAGTTCTGGAGTGTTGAGTTTGGATACTGCTTGGAAAAGAAGTGAGGGACCTGTGGGGGAGATCGTGGACAGTGGGGTCATCCTGAAGAGGAAGCAGGTGAATTCAGGGGAGGTTACTGAGGTTAATCCAGCAAGGCCAGACCCCACGGGAGTAACTGTGGGGTTAGGCAAAGAAAGAAGCAGCTGTAAGTGGAATTCAGAGGGTGTAATCAGACCCTGAAGGGAAATCAGGAGCCTCCTAGGCCAGGAAAGCAAAGGAGACTCGGTCAGGGAGTCAGCAATTCCAGAAACTTACAAGAGTTTTCTTCACATTTACTCTTAAACATCATGTATTTTATGTAGTACTTGAGTTCTCAGCTTTAATAACGACACAGGGAAATTCAAAAGTATTCTCTGCATTATTAGAAATGCATCATTTCTCATGTGTTTGATGTTTCTATAAAGTTTTTCTTTACCACCCTAAAATACGCCTCTGGGATTCCCATTCTTACCAAGGACAGAAGTTAGGTTGTGAGAAATCTGTACACCACACCTTGTCAGCAACTGCATCACCCATGTAACTACCCTAACCCAAGCCTGGTCCCATTTTCATGACGTCCCTTTTTTCTGTCTTGTTTAGTATGCAAGTGCTCAACTGTAACCATGTCTTTGGGCCTTCATTTCCACATTATGAAGGCTCTAAGTCATGAAAACTCATTCCATACATCTGTGTGCTTTCCTTCTTTTGAGTTGTCTTATGTCAATTTAATTCTTATGCTTAGTTCTCCCAACAAACAAATTAATCAAAACACTAAAGGGCAGAGGTAAAATTTTGCCTTCTCTATACCGAGGAACATAGAAAAATGGAAAATAGATTTTATTTCAATGTAATGATTTGAAATCATGATGATTTTTGGATTGTATTAACTTGTCAGACTACATTTAAATTAGATGCAAAAAACCCCACAAAAACTCATTCAATTGTGCGCATCGTTTGTGAAAACCTCTTTCAAGAGGATAGTCATGTCTGCTGGCTTCTCCTCTTGGTCATGGTGGAATGACCTGGAATTCACTCTGTAGTCCCAGGCTGGCCTTGAACTCCTTCCTACCTCTGCCTCCTGAATACTGGGATGAAAGGCATTTACCACCACGGCCAGCTAGAAAGTTTTTAATAGATTCTTCTTTTAAGATTGAAGCAATTACTGTCTATGTCTGGTTGTGAGTTGTTTTCTTGAAAGTGTATCTTGGGTTTTAGTATTTTATTCTGTATTGATTGAAACCCTTCACTCACCAGATAATTGTTTTAAAGTAAAAACTCTGTATGATTTCCTTAAGAAAGTGAATGGACTTCAAAGTATATAATTGAAGCAATGTAAAGAGAATCTTTTGGAAATATTTCATTCAGTGAATTATGACATCACTTAAGATATTAAGAGAAGTTATCTGATGTCACAGAACAGAATTTTGTTTTAGTAGGTAAGTATTTTCTTTCATCTGGCCTGTTAGACCATTCTTAGCTAATAAGTATAGTCAAATGCTAACTGCCCTAGGCTTTAATGTGTATTAAAAATTATGAGATGGTCTTCTAGGAATGCGTTCTATGACATGTATGTTCTTATTCAGTCTTGCAGAACATTGATTAAAAAAGGACACGAGTAAACATAAACCATGATGATGTGGACAGAAATGATGGCTACACTTCAGTTCTTTTGAATTTCTGTAATCAACCTAAGGAAAATACTACAAGGATGTAATCATCTCACTACAATCAAGTTTTCCCACCCTCACATGGAAATTGTCACTTTGTTTAGACAAATTTTCATGAGTTGTGCTTATGGTATTGGACTTTAACACATAAAATGAAGAACTGTGCATACTAATTCTGATTAATTTGGAACATAGAATGCATTCATGATTTTGCACACAGCCAGAACAAAGTATAATATATTTTACACACTATCATTAAAATAGCTATCATTAAAATTTTTTCAGTAACATGCATTATTCTTTCACAAAATTTTGTCCACTGAATTTTTCACTGTGTTTCATCATTTTCTTCGTTTCTTTTAACTCATGTTCTTTAGTGATCTGAAAATGAAGTCTAGACATCCTCACTGCACAAAGAAGAGGAGGAGGAGAAGGAGGAAGAGAAGAGGAGGAGAATACTTCCTTACTTCCAAATATTCCTAAGTATGGATTAGAAAATATTTTTGATCTATGGATCCAAATTGTATTTGTAAAGTGTATTTGGATGAATGTTCATGAAATGCATGTAATATATTTAACTTTTCAAACTTTTTGGGTGATTTAACATTAATAATTTGTCCTAAAACTTGGATGTTGCATAGTTTAAAAAAAATCTCAAAGGTCATTTCAAACACAAAACTCTTGAGCACCACTTTCAGGTAAATTCTAAGCAGTCCAATGTTTTTAAGTTTGCAAAATGAATTCACACCAAAAACAAGGCTCCAGCTAGAATGAAACCAATTCAAAGCTGTGTTTGGGCCACTGTTTTCAATGGATTAAGGTAGCCAAAAGGCAACGTTTTAAACTGCATGCTGGGTTAGATATACAGGTGCTTTCCTATTAACTCAAATTCCATCTTATCTTTTTTAGTTGGGTGCAAATATACCTTTAGAATAAAATATCAGTGGCTGTGTTCTGTACTTTCTAATACAAAGTTGGCTTTTCATAAAAGAAGACATTTTTTATTTTAAACTATGTTGACTTACAAACTCAATTCTTTTTGCTCTATGGACAAGTTATTTCAACTGGCCTACTAGTAACTTCTGGTCAATGATTACATTGGCACATTCATGCCTCTTCTATAGTCCTCATTCCTCTTTTGCTTATATTTCTCTTTCAGTGAAGTATAAAATGCAAAACCTGGCTATGGTTTGGAAATGCCCCATTGAAAAGTTAAAATGTGAGCCCTGGTGTTGGTTAATAATGCTATTCTTCAATAAAAGTAAGCAGGGCCAGGTGTAGTGGTACATGCCCATAATCCCAGCACTCAGGAGGCTGTGGTAGGAGGATTTCTGTGAGTTTGAGACCCTCCTGAGCTGCAGAGTGAGTTCTGGTATAGCCTGGGATAGAGTGAGACTACCTTTAAAATAAAACAAAACACAAATCTCTTGGAAGAAATAGCTGATTTGGGGATCAAGAAATATGCAAAATGAGCACATAGCTTCTTATAATTCCAGAAAAAAAAATCTAAATCATAAGAGCCTGTCAGAGTGACATCTGAGTCAATGGAAAGAAATACCCATAACCAAAGGTGGAATCATTTGAGAGACAAAGGGTAAAACAGTATCAGATTATAACTCACATATAATATATAATAGTCTTTGTGATGACATGAATGACTTATCAAATTAAAATAAGTGGAAGGAAATAGATAAGTATCCCTTGCAGAAGAATTCCAAGCAATTTATGAAGGGACTCTGCCCTACAGGAGTAAGACTAGTCCTGCGATGCAAGTGCATCTTCCCCAGAAGTCCATGTTTTGGTTTGAATTGGAAACGTCCCCAATGGGCTTATGTTTTGAGCTGTTTAGGGATGCTGTAGACCCTTTGGTATATGGTGCCTATGCAGCCAAAGGAAGCTCCTAGTCGTCAGTCTTTGATGGTTCCACCCACCTCTGGTTCAGGTCTAGCTCTCTGCCTCCTGTCTCTTTTTTGTGAAAACATTGACATCCAAAAGTTCATTGCCACAGACTTTTATTGTCAAGTCTGTCCCACCATGATGGACTGTTTTTCCTGAAATGGAGCTAACAACAACAACAACAACAACAAAAAAAAAAAGACCCCTTTCTTCCCTTGTTTCTGTCATGTATTTTGTTATAGCAATGAGAAAAGTAACTAATACATCAAAGGGGAAGGACTCTCAGAGTAGAGAAACCTATCAAAAAATCTCAGCCAGATGATGAGAGATAGCTTCGGCAGTGAGTGATATGCTCTGTCTATTCTATACACCCAGGAAATGATCTGATGAGAATGGCCCTTTCTCTGTGGTTCTCTGCGCTTTTCCTCTTTCTAACCCAAAAGTTATTTGAATAATCCCAGTCTAGTTATGAGGAAAATGTAGGAGACCCGTCAAATATTCTATCAAACTGTCAGGGCCCTCAAAAACCAGGAAAGAAAATGTCGCAGCTAAGATCAGCACTTACAAGGAAATAGGACGACTAAATGTAATATAATATTCTGGACAGGATCCCAAGACAGTGAAAGGACATTAGGTAGAAACTATGAAACTATGGCTTAAGTATGAACATCGGTTACAATAAAATATCAATGTCTATGAGCGTCGTTACAGTATCACTTTACTGGGAATGTCAGTCCTAGAGAAAACTTGGAATGGACCTTAGTGGGACTTGCCTTATCTTTACAACTTTTCTATGAATTTTAAATTGCTCTAAAATATCAAGGTTGGTTAAAAATTGAAACAGCCATCTTGTTTCAGTCTACTTATGTTCTAGTGTGAATCACACAACAGTCATTAAATACAAGTCCTCTGTGAGGCCCTTGCAAATTGTCTCCTAGCTCAGGAGTTCTTGGACTTGCTTGGTAATGTTGGTGAGTCTTGCAACCCAGAGAGCTAGTGCCTGAGACACACTTCTCCATTGGCAACTCAAGGATGGTTGGCTTTACAGGAAGGATCAGAGACAAGTGCAACTAGAGAAGAGAGGAGGGTCCTGGGAGAAAAGACAATTCACAGTGGGATCCTAAGCTGAGGGAGCTTTCTGCCATGCTCAGAGGACAGTCACTTCCTCCTCCATTCTGTTTTAACGCTTGCTACTGAGCCCTAGAGCAATCCCTCCTCTTCACCCACAAATAATGGGCATCTCTTTGTGAGAGGCTGGCTTAGAAAGAAAAGAAGACCCGCAGCGCAGATAATTGTGGAGTTTGGGTATTGTAATTAATGAATCATATTTCAAGTCGGGCTTTTCCTCCTATTTCTCTTCTCTTCTCTTCCTTCTCTTTTGGTGGTACTGAGGATCAAATCCAAGGCACTAAGCATGCTGGGCAAGCACTCTGCCATTGAGTGCCATGCTCAGTGCCCAGTACTGCCTGTCGTTTCATATAACAGCACATCTAAAATTTCAGTAAGGCAATTATGACTTCTCCAAAGAAGATTATTTATCTGCACCATGTAAATAATCTTGTCTGATGTATCAGGGGAGGAACTTTCTGACCTTGACCTATCAGACCCATGACGAGTTTTTAAATTAAAAAATTGTCATATACATCAATTTTGTCTCTAATGTAATAATGTAACCTTGAGGAATGTGTCAATTTGACATGAACTCCATTTTTCCTGGAAGCAAATTAAGCATTACAAGTTATTTATTTACTTATTTCTTTAAAAACTATTTTATTGTATATTTTATTCATTTTCAAGGAGATACAGAGAGAGATAGTGAGAGAGAGAGAGAGAGAGAGAGAGAGAGAGAGAGAGAGAGAGAGAGAGAGAGCGCACCAGGGCCACCACCTTGTGGGTGTGGCTTATGTGGGTCCTGGGGAATTGAACCAGGGGCCTCAGGCACTGGAGCCAAGTGCCTTAACAGCTGAGCCATCTCTCCAGCCCTACAAGTTATTTATTTAGTTTGTTTTTTGAGAAAAAAGACCTTTAAATTTCTGATTTTTTTTACTTAAATGATGAAGTCACATGAGAAATAAGGCTTTTTATGATTTAGAGAAATGCTTACAGATATGTAAGTCTGAGGTTTTTTTCTAGCATGGTGATTTTATTTTTTCTAATGTTACAGATGATGCAGATGTTTAAACTATTAAAACATCATCTATTATCTTTGTTGACACTCTCCATTACTATGTTAGTATCAAGATAAGGCAAATTCTCCTAAGCTCTACTCCAAGTTTCTCCTATGATGAATATCTCCATTACTAATGTTAACACCTGTCCACCCTGACATATTTTGTGACACTCTTCTTTATAGGGTGGCTCTGGGCTGTCGTTTTCTCTATGACGTCTGCTTAAGCACCTGCCCTTCCTCTTTTCATTGTACTAATTTGGGGATATTTAAATCATATCTACTAATCATCTTACACTGGGGATAGTTAAAGCAATGTTAAAATGTAGCTCCGACATATATTAACCCCAAGTATTGTCATTGCTAGCCTTCAAACGCTTTGCCTAGGATTGGGGTAAAGAGAATCATTTTGCAAGACACCCTCTAAAGTGTAAGCTTTATTTTTCATAAAAGTACAATTTGGTAAATGAAAAGTGAGTGTAAAATTTACAAAATGAAATTCGATGAGGATTTTATCAGGAATCTATATACACAGGGGTCATTGTCATTCAAATAAATCATTATGAATTGAGTTAATAAACTTGTTTTTTATCAAAGTTCCTCAAATGAGTTTCCAGATCTTCCAGTTCAAAAAATGTCAAGTTCAATGTTAGTTCTCTGGATGTCTTTGCATCTTACGATGGGCCCCAAAGACATTTCTGAGACAAGAACATGAAAATTCATCTGCAACTATGCAATTCTCCCCCAAATAGTTATATTTTCATTCGAGATCATTTACTAGGTCTGGAATCCCAATGATTGATGTCTTTAATGAGAAAAATAGCACAGAAATATTTCAATGTTCAGCCAACACAAATTATATGATCAACAAAAGAATGTCTTGTTTCCAAATCTTGGGCTTGACTCTTTTTGCTTCTGAGGTGATAGATTTGCCGAACATAGCTTGCAAATCCCTTCTTGTCTCTGTCTCTCCACCTTTTATTATCCCCATCACACACACACACACACACACACACACACTTTTACAACCAGGTCTCACTTGACCATTAGCACAAACCTCAGTACCTCAGCTCTAGGTCACCAAGTCTCTGTGAAAGAAGCTGACTGTACTGAGCGCTCCTTTATTCTCAGTTTGCATTACAAGTTAGTAGCAAACTTGTGAATGCTTACAATGTTCCCTCGGAGTATATCAGTTGAGCAAGCAAAAGAAAAAAATCTGGAAGTTTATTATTTTTCCGCCGATATATTTGACAGCACCTTTGGCAAGTGAACAGAAGGCTCACTGTGGAGCGGATAGACCCGGACAAAATGTTACTGTGTGTTCCTCACGAGCACAGAGGTATATTTAAGCAAAGAAAGACATTCCAGAGCTCTCTGGGGACTTCCTTCCTTCAGCTGAATTATACCAACATGTTCACACCACTGTGACTCAGAACATGCTGGAATTTAAAATGCAGACTTGCATTTGCCAGCGTTTAAATGCCAGAGCTACAAAAATTCCCAGTAGAATGGAACTAGGCTTTAAAATATCACAGAAAACTCGGCAAAAGAGAGTGTCTACACTTGAAATTACAGTGGAAGTTATGCAAATAAGGGATGTCCTTGTGTGACAGTTTCTATGCTCAGACCACAAAGCCTCCAAGTCCCCAGAAGTCACCTGGCTTTGGATTATGTTTCAAACCCAGGCTCACTGACATTCATGAAGCTTTTGGTAAATATGGGCCAAGTTTCGAGCAGGGCTGGGGAGAATACTTCTTTCATGTGGAACCTGTGTGAAACTCAGAGGCTCGGGCTAGTTTCTCCTTGAGTTTCCTATTGGAACAATCCACCTTTTCACAGAGTTCAACTGAGGGGTGTGGGGCCTGTCTGAGTGGGATGGCCTTCCATGCATCTTCCTAACCAAATTCTTCCTGGTCAGGTTTGATTTTTGCAGCTGCTCCTCACTGCACACCTGCACTCCACAAGTCTTCTTCCCACTACTAACTGGGACTTTTGACCTCTCTCGCAGAGATCCCCCAGACCTGGTGAAGCCCTTGCCCCAAATAGCTGGAGGATTTGCAAAGTTGACTGTTCCCAGGACTGTGTTGCTTGATACGCTGTTTATCATGTAGATTTGGAGAGAGAAAAGTTTCAAAGAAATGTCCAGGTGTTGGAAACTTTTCCAAAAGGTGAGCGCCTATAAAGTTTTCTACTTACTAACGCAAATTCTAGAAATCATACTGCACATGATCCTAACTTACAGGTACCTCTTCCAGAACATTCTCCATGGCTTCTTCTCCATGTCTCCACCCCTCTGATGCAAGCTTCACTGCATCAGCTGTGTGGAGCCACAGCTGGGACCTCACAAGTGTCCTGAGAGGACTGGGCTCATTCTATCCCTCACTCTCAGCAGAATGAGCAGGGGTGGGATGTTAAGGACAGCTAACTCAGTACCTGGCTGAGGACACTGGAATAATACTTGATGTAGGAAAGAAGAAAGTGCAGTAACATTTGAAAACAAAGATGCCACCTTTAAATAGACTAATGATTAGCAAGTGCTATAATTTTGTACATTTTAGGAAATAGATCTTTTTCATTACATCTTCCACACATGCCAGAAGTTTTACTAGTGTAATAGATTTTAGATACTGGTGATATTTTGAGTTTTCTTTATTTTTTTTCATTTTTCTTCTGTCCCCCCCCCCTTGGCTTTGCTTTGGCTTCTCCAAAGATCACTATGCCATTTAAATTCATGTTTTCTTTTGAAATGTGGTCTGTGATACCAATAAACTCTTGGGGGGGGGAAGGCATCTTAAAATTCCAAGAATTTCAGTGCTCATGTTTAAAAAAAGCAACAGTTAGGACCCAAGGCACACAGTCACTTTGAGGAAGCAGGACACTCAGGAGGGCTTGACAGACTCTGGTTCTATGTGCTGTCCTAGCTGTTTGCTCTTAGACATCTTGAGTGGTAGTTGTCATGCATTCTGCATGGTGACTACACTTTGTCGGGGACCCCTTTCTTTCAACGGTGTCTTCTGATAGAAATAAAGTCTGAACATACCAGTGAGAAGATCCAAACTTCCAGTAAATTACTTGAAGGAAATGCTATCAAAGCGTTAAGGGAGGCAAAGTGGGGGGAAGCTTTTTACTGAACATAGTAAATACTTCCAATCAAAGTAAACTCTGTGTTTGAAGTTAAAGTCCACAGATCAAAGTACTCTGCAGAATGTCAAGTGCAAGCAGAAGGCGGGGGGGTGGGTGGGTGGGAAGGAAGGCCAGAAAACTATCAAAAATATTTTATTGTCACATTAGAGAATAAAAAGTAACCTGCCATTAAATGCACCTAGCAAGAGATGAAGCTCAGCTCGGGTGAGGAATTCTAAAAACCAAATGAATCAAGAACATGCACAGCAAAAAATCACCAATTCTTCACTCTCTCCAAACATAAAAACCACCTTCTCCTTCCACAGAACCAGTGAGTAAGTCAGAGACAGAAAGGGAACTCAGTGTGACAGTCACCTCGCTGTCCTTGAAGAACAGTTACTCATATGTTTTCTTCACTCAGGCAGCTGTATTTTTCTTCCTTTTGTTTTGAAAATACCCTTACCAAGTTAAAAATAGGAAAGCCATCTAAACAACAAAATTATGATGTCTGCGAGGTCCCCTCTCTGCTGTGGTAATCATGCTTAAATAGAGTTACATCCCTGAGCCCAGCGGTCCTAGCGCTGTGCAACTGCCCAAGGGAGACCCAGCTTCTGCCAAAGGTGACAGTTCTAGCCACAGAGGCACCCTGATTCTGCTGGATCCTGAGCCCAGTATTTGCCTGGGCCTCACTCACAGCCTCTTCTGGTTTTCCTCTCAAAACAAGTTCTTCTGAAATCATTAGTTATGAACAGATCCGAAAACTGAAATAAGTCCAGAATTCAAAGCTTACCTGGAGGCAGCTGCGTTGCAGTTGCTCAGAGGAAGTAGGCGGCAGTGGCCTTTCACATGGAGAGACTGTTGAGCCCTTTGGAAAAGGTCTTGAACTCCGCAGGTTTAAGATGAAGTCCAATCCAAGTGTCTAAGGGAAAAGAAGGGCAGGAGAGAAGGCAAATGAGAGAGGGAAAGAATCCCAGCTGCTGGGTGGTGCTACTGTACTCGGAGCATTTGAGCTATTTTCAGCATTAACAGCAGCCGGACTTGTCTGCAAAGGATGAAAATGCCTCACCCAATCAATCGCCACCCCACCCTGGGGGGTGACGGGGAAACCAACACCAAGCAGGAAGCCCACAACAACTTGCTTCATTGTGCAAGTGTTCATTTAAATTTTGAGGAAAACTGCCAGGGCCACTGAACACACACACACACACACACACACACACACACACACACACACACACACACACAGAAATTTGACTGAAATTTTAAAGAAACACACTGCTTCATCACAACCCTGAAGTTTTCAAAGCTGCTTTACCTGATCTGTTGAGATGTAAGATGTTATACTATTGACAAGGAATGTTTTTCTTCTGATTATTATGTACTTGCTTGCTTATAATGGGTCTTCAAGCAATACTTATTTACATCTTTCAAGTAGGATGTTAGTTGTCCGTCTATTCTTAAAGCCAAAAATAAATGGGTTCTTTCTTGCACACACCTAAATTTCCAGTTCCATCAACTATGCTATTTTTGAAAGTTACTGGGTTAAGCTGTTGACAATGCTTATCTGCTGGCTGAGCCTGGGGACCATTCGGTGACACATTGCAGACGCAGGAGGCTGATTGCTGGTCTCTGCCTCCATAGCCCAAAGAAGAAATCACGCAGACAGACTCCCCAGCAATGACTGACACACTTGGAACTTTTCTTTGTTTTTGAGATGGAACAACAATCATCCAGAAGGTGCATTCATGTATCCACTCATCAAATATTTATGTGACAAGCACTTCTGAGTCCAACGCACACTGGACACTTTGAGATCCAAGGTTAGGCAGATAAATATTACCCTGGCCTTTAGAGACTTACAGCACACTCAGGCAGCCAAAATAAGTGAACACAGAATCATTTCTTTTCCAGCCTCTCTTTCACATGATAAAATCAAATTCAAATCATAGCTATTCATGACCGCGGTCTCCTTCTACCAAGACTGAAGGAAGGGACTCCTCATTACTGTTTCATTACATGCTGAGGACACCAAGAAGAAAATTTAGTTCCAGGATGAAATTCCTGATAAATTAAATGCCAAGTATAGTGGCTCATGGTCTTTAATCCCAGCACTTGAGAGGCTGAGTTAATAGGATTGTTGTGAGACTAGTCCATCCTGGACTATAGAGTGAGTTCCAGGCCAGTCTGAAGTAGACTGAGGCACTGCCAGAGAGAGAGAGAGAGAGAGAGAGAGAGAGAGAGAGAGAGAGAGAGAGAGAGAGAGAGAGAGAGAGAGAGAGAGAGAGAATACTTATTCAAAAGGTATAATATTCTCCATTCTATTGTGTGTTTTTTTTTTTTGTGACAAATCTCCCATTATTGTCCAGGCTGTCCTGGAACTCACTATATAGTCCAGACTAGCATCAGATGCGAGCTTCCTGCCTCTGCCCCTGGGTGCTAGGATTTTGGGTATGCACCATGACACCTAATTTAGATTCTCCAATCTTAACATGATATAAAAACAGCTGATGTATTTTAAAATTAACACAATGAGGATTGGTTACTGATGCACATAACAAATGCATTGCTTTCTTTTTTATTAATGATACGGGGACTGGCTTTTAAAAATACAGAGGTCACTCATGACAGATGCTGTAGTCACCTTCTTGTGGCTGGGAGAGAGCATCCAACCAACAGCAACTCACTGGAGGAAAGTTAATTATTTTCGTTTACAGTCTTGAGGGTAAGGTCCATGATGACAGGGGAAAGCATGGCATGAACAGAGGTTTCCATCACAACCTGCTAGAGCAGGTGTTCAATAGCAGCAGAGGAGTGAGCCCAATTCTGGTAAGGGAGAACTGGCTATAACACCCTCTGACCCCACCCCAACAACACACCTCCTCCAGCGAGGCTCCACCTCCAATTGCCATCAGCTGGGGACCAAGTATTCAAAACACATGAGTCTATGGGTGCACCTAATTCAAACCACCACAGTGGATAAGAGCAGGTTTATTGGACTCTTTCCAGTAGTATATTAAAATGGTCAAATCTTTCGGCTCAGTCCACCCTTCATTAAAACTATGCAGACATCTCAGTTAAAAAAAAAAGAACTAGGGTTTATGTTTAAAACATCTAATCAGAATTTCAAATAAGGATAACTTGTTTAAAAATAAATACTAGGCTTAAAATAATCACCATGGAATAATGCATTTTTAAATTTATTTTAAATAGTCATATTTCGCCATATGTTACAGTTGAAACAGGGTATCCGTTTTACTTGTGGAATGATAAGTCTATCAAAATTGTAAGACAATTGTCAGGCAAAAATTTTATTTTGTGTGTTTTTATTTTTATTATTTATTTATTTATTTATTTATTTATTTATTTATTTATTTTGAGGTAGGGTCTCATTCTAGCCCAGGCTGACCTGGGATTCACTCTGCAGTCCCAGGCTGGCCTAGAAATCACAGCAATCCTCCTACCTCCACCTCCTGAGTGATGGAATTAAATTGTGTACCACCACACCCAGCTTCAGAGAAGACTTTTAAAATTTATGTTTGGTTTTTCTTCCTTCTACTATTTTATAACAATACTTTAAAAAATTGATCCCTTGAAAATTTACGGATATTAACTCAAGTTGCAAACTGTCTGCCTGAATCCTATGGGACATCCATTGCCTCACTTTTACCTACAGTGTCCTGTTAAAATTTGTACTTGAACAAACATGTAATGGGGCTGGTCTCTGCTTCCATTTAAAATGAATCCAGTTGAGTACTGTGCCTCACCAGTCACCTTGGTTTCCCAAGTATCCAGACCACACAAACATCCCATGCATACGCTCCCTTCAACAGACTTGATGCCACAAATACACTTTAAGCACATTTTAAAATGGTAAAGGGTAGGGAATTCTGACTTTATAAATTTATCTCTTATGACTTTTATATATTGTTAATGTCTTAACAATGATACTAATTGCATTCATCCAAGTTTTTTTTACTTTCTTTTTTGTATCTATTCTTTTATGAACAAATCAGATTTAAATAATCATATATTAGTATATTCAGTATGCCTTCATACTGGTGAAATATTAAAACAGGGATAACAGCTCTAATACACTGGGTTGTGGTAGAGTTTATGTACATGCTCCAGTAATGTCTGACACATAGAATGAATTTGATAAATGTTAATACTATGGTCACTTGTATAAATCTATAGCATTGATTTTTAATATGGTGGCTACATGTGGCTACTGAATTCCTAAAATGTGACTAATCAGAATTAAAACATCATAGAATTGTAGAATGCACACTGGACTATGAAGACTTAATCTGAAAAAAAAAACCTGTAAATGAACATATGTTTTAGCTGATTACATGTTGAAATGATAGTATTCTGGACATAGCTTACAAATACATTTTGTTCTAATAAATTTTACTGGTTTCTTTTTTTTAATGTATTAAAAAAAATTTTAAAAAAGATGTGAAGCTTTCATTACATTTCTCTCACGAATCTCTATTGGCAGTGCTACCTAAGGCAACAATTAATAACCTCTACCAATCATTGGTCAACGGACCAATGAGTCCCATTTCCAGAATTTTCACTCAGTATTTCTGGGAATAGTCCTCAAATTAACCTCTCTAATTAGTTCTCAGATGAGTCTTGACCACGCTTTGAAAATATCTGGTCTTGCATATTCTTACTAAAACTGGTGTCTATGAACCAGTGTGAATGTCATCACTTGGGATCTTATAGAAATACAAAATCTCAGACACCCACCACGCAGATGTACAGAAGCAAGTTGTACATGCTAATAAAACATCCATGTTTCTTGCATTGAAACTGGAAAGCCATTGATCTATAAGTGCATGTGAGACCTATCTAAAAATACAAATAACCTCTCACTCATCACTAGAGTTTTATTTAATCACTCTGAAGGAGAAGTAGGTATCTGCTTTTCTGAAATGTTCCGGGGGAATTCCACACAATAAGCAAGCACTAACTTTTGTGGCACTGAGGCCCAGGGAGCAGATAGAGAAGAATCTAGAAACCAGAACTCCTTTTACTGAAAAGCAGATTCCTATTAAGGAATAGGAACATAAGACAAGGTCCTGGTAGAAATGGTGGAAATTAAAGAGCAAGGGCCAATGAGGTGGGTGTTACAGCAAGTGGTGGGAGCTTGATGGGAAATGTTTGGCTCTTGCATGTCTGAAAGAATCCCAGCTACTCCAGGCTTGGAGTTTAAAGACGATTCAAAATGCAGAACAGAACATTGGTCTTAGACATCAGAACACTAGGCAAGTTATCTGGGCAGAGGCACAGGATCTGAGGAAGATGAGGGCCTAGATGTTAGAATTCTGGTGTAAGTTGAAGGAGCTACCACCAGTTAACTTAGTGTTGATGGAGTGTCTTAAATTCTGTATACACAGATTGATTTCAGACATGAGGATAGAAAATCAACTTTCAGATACAGATAAATGGAAGTACAAATGGATGCAAGTGTTGAAAGATAGATAACTTGTATATTTTCTTTTCTCTCTCCTTAACATGCAACAAAAATTTAGATGATTCTCACATCAGTGTTGGACTCATTAGAACAGTTTACACTCAGGTATAGTTTGCATAGACCAAATTATCCCAAAGGGTCTTCAAATCCCAAGAGAGGACCATGCTAACCCAAACACCTCTCAAATTATAATCAGTAAGAAAGATCCATGCTTTAGAGGAGAGTCCTCTGTTCATTCTTCCCTACACCTCTGTTTCACCTTAAGTAAATTATCATGTAGGCTTTAAGAGTTCCATTAACCTCGCAGGTTTGTCTCTGTTTCAAGTGACCCTAGGGTGTTCTCTGTTCTACAGAACATCATACATAGAAATCGTCACTGGGAGAGAGCATGTGGGCTCACACTGCTGTATTTAAGTTTCAATTCAAGGTGGAGATAGTTGTAAAGCTCATTTAGCTTGCAGGAAACACTAGGCCCATTTCTCAGTGTGAGCAAACAAACCCCTCCTGATTCTTCACGTGGAAAGCGCCTGTAGATTTGCTTCTTAATTTTTTTGGTTGATTATCCTAGAAAACTTTTTAAAAGATGCAAATGGCCTGGGTTTCAGTCCGGGCGCTGCTACTGAAAAGTCACCTTGTTCTAATAAGCTTCTCCATGGTTGCGTCTCTCCCACTGTAACAGGATATACCTTATTGGGGTGTTTTGATGATTAAAGTTATCAATTGAAAAGAGCACAGAGAAGTCTAGCATATCCTAAGTGCCATTTACAGTTTCAATAACATGAGCCACAGACTTCCTCAAGTAGCTAATTTTAGTGATTAGTTTTATATAATGTGATGATTTCCAAGGCATTTATGTATGACTTTTTGAATGCATATAGAGATATTTTTTAATGTTGTTTAAATTTTTTTCCCAAGAGAACCCAGAATTCTCAATTGGTTTCTCCTCATTTTCTATTATTTGAGAGGATCTCAGTAGAAAGGAAGTGAATGTAGGTTTCCCATGAATATTGTTTTCGAGAGCACATTTTTTTTCTCCCTAAAGTCCTTTGAACAGTGAATTGCACTGTGATGTTTGAAGACGTTTGTAACCCATGTCGGCTTAGCAGCATTGTCTAATACTCTGTGAGAACAATGTGCTATTCTCTTAGTCAGATGTTTTAGTGTTTAGGGAGAGGCAACTGATCTGAAACTTTGGCACAAGTTCCAAAAATGTATGGAAAAGTCAGTCAATCAGTCAGATTCTCGTGCTATGAGATTATCAAAATCAGATAACACTGATTAAAGGAAGAGGCAGGCTACTGAGGGCAGACATGCAAATTAATGGAAAATAAACCTAAAGTGAAGTGAAATACAGTGTGTGGTAGTTTGAATAATGTCCCCCAAAAGATTCAAAAGTTTATTATAAATGTAAATTTTCTCCAGCCAGTTCTGGCTGGAGGAGGTGTGTCACCTTGGCTGGATCCTAGGGTTCAGCCCTAAGGTGTTTCAGGGGTGGGTCTGGAATTCTAGTTCTACATATGCAAAAAGCAGTCTGAGCTCAAGCCTGGAGTTCCTCTTGTTTGTGACTTTGGAGTGTGCTTGCTTGAGGTGCTGGTGGAGGTGCTGTCTCTGTCTCTGCTTGGATCTGTGAAAGGGGGCCAGCCATTTTCCTTAACTTCCCCTGGGTCTGTTCCTTCAATAAATACTTTCCTCCCCCAAATTGTGCCTGGTTTGGAGATTCATCCCAGCAGTGTGTGGCTGACTACGACACCATGTGTCAACCCTACTGAACAAAGTGAAGCATGTTCAGCAAGAACAATGATGCTTGGTGGCATCGTGCACTAAGTATCACCTGGTCATCCTCAGGTCTGTTGAGAAACGAACAAGCACCAGTGCACTGATGAGAGAAATCAAAGCCAGAAGCATTGAATGATAGATGGTCACACAAGGCTCCACTTGTAAACAACAGAGACACTGGACTTCTAAACCCTCACTTTAGAACTTATGCCTTTCTTTAGGCTTATATTAAGTTGCTACATTCATTATTTGAAAGTTATCAGATCACACCTCCCATTACTGTTACTTCTGGGTTGCTGATGGGAAGCAATGATGTTGTAGAAGGGGATGATGCTGTCGAGACTGGATTTGATCAAACCAGGCTGGCTCACTAATGCAAGATGAACAGGTGCAAGCAGTTCTGGAGAAACTACTTCTTAAACCTCTGTGAAAGCTCTGTTTTCTAGTGCAAACTTTACTTCCCTAATGCCGTGAAAATTTAAAAAGTACCCTTGATTTATTCATCATGATATAGCTTTTCATGCTATTTATATTTCTATTGGAAATTGAACACATGAAGTAGTTGACAAATATAAATAGAAAAATAATTAAGATAGGCTTCCTTCTGGTGGCTGGTTCAAGACCCTGAGTGATCTGATACCTTACAGCAATTTCACCTATATTGTATGATCCTCCTTCTTTATTTCTTTGGGCTTCTCTGGTCTTCTTTCAATTTCTGAAAGAGTCTACATTTAGGATCTTGTGTGATGTGTTTGGACTGGAAACTCTCCACCTTCCCCACTCAGCAGTGAATGCCACACATAAGTTACTGTGTCCTTCCTCAGGAAAGCCTTCCCTGACACACCCAGCCAGGTCAAGTTTTCTCATTTTTTAACTCTTACAGATTCCTGCAAACCCAGGTACCTTTATCTGAATAACAGAATAATTGGTGTATTTCTTTCCCACTGGAGTCTGAGCTCATCTTTTACTTTGATTCCCCAGAGAGGTATTGTACTCATCCCTGACATAAGTACTCCATAGACTTTTTGAATAAATTCATGATTAAATATATAAGTCCTTCATAGGGCATGTATAGGCATGGGTACAAAAGTTCATTTGCAAGGTGGGATATTATAAAATCTATATTTGGTTTCCATCAGTGCCTGCTGCTCTACAATTTTTAATTGGAACCTCTGAAATATTGGGGTCTGCACACACAGAGTTAACTGGTGGCTGGCTACCTCTATCTAGATTGCTTGTCCCTGGAAAGACTGGGGCAGGATAAGAGGGTGGGGATGCTTAGCCTCCTTCAAAAATCCACAGGCTGGGGAGAGGGCTAAAGGTGAGTTGATCACCAATGATCAGTGTGAAGTAAGGAAGTATCTAGGAAAAAAATGGCCAAATTCAGAAGCTTCTGGACAGCTGACCGTAGCAAGGTTCCTTGGGAGGGGGCGCATTCCCATTTATCCCTTGTCCCATGTATGTATCTCCTCATCTGTGCCCTTTGTAGTATCAAAAGTCAGTAGCCGTGGAAGCTGAGGCTTGAAAGCCACTCGGCTAAATTAGTTGAACTAAAGGAGGGCTTGTGGGAACCCTGATTTGTAACAGGTAGGCTAGAGGAACAGGTAAAAACAGCCATGCTTGTGGCTGGCATCTGAATTTGGGGAGGCCATCTTGGGAACTGAGCCCTCATCCCACAGGATCTGACTCTATACCTAGACAGGATCCGAACTGACTTGAAGTAGAGAGCAGCCAGATAGGGCCCACTGTGGAATTGATTAATTGCTTGCTGGTGGCAGAAAGTCTCATGTCTTTTGAGGATTTACAAGCTGTGTATGCTGATTATTATTAAAGGACCTTATAGAAGAAAATGAGACTGAGTTCTTTTTTTATAGCTGCAGAAAAAATGATAGTCACAAACGCACATAATACACAGACTGAGAGAAGTGTTCTTGAAAATCACAAAGGTGAAGACTAAAGAATAGTAGATCATTTTTAAAAAATGAGAAAGGTTATTACTGATGGTGATGAACACCTATGAAGCCAGCACTTAGCAGAGGCGGGATAGCAAGTTCAAGACAGCAAAGCCCTGATCTCAACAAACAGAAACAAACAAACAGACTCATTATAACAAGTGCATAGTAAAATCTTCTTCCTACATGACTATAGAAATGCAGATTGGGCATCTGAATATTCTCTGTGTTGTATCTTCCATAATCCCAAAATCCCCTACTTGTTTGTGTTGGTAAACTGATTGGATCCAGCTATAGATCACTGACACAACATGAGTCCTTTCATTTCAGGTGGACAGGTAAGGTAAAGATGCTGGAGCCTTTGGATCCATCACCTCTGGCTACACCTCTTTTGTTTATCGCTGTGTGTCTACAAATACTCTCGTGTTCATATGTACCATGATGCACAGTATTCAGAAAGGGACGGCTTTAGCTAGACAACCTACTACAGATCGCAACAAGAGTCCTATCACTGAAGGAGACCCCAGAGATAATGCAGGATCAGGGGGCGGGTGTTATCTGCCCTCACTGGTCATGGCTGTCTTGTGTCGAGGCAGAAAGGAAAGAGTTGATATCTGAGTCAGAAAAAGTGCCTGAATGTTTACCTTCTAGCCAGTGCCTGCCTTTTCTGTCAAGTGATTCTTTACAGATAATTTTGGTGGAAGTTTCTTCAATTCCATTTCACCTGACAACCAAGACACTAGTCCTCTCTCTTTCAAATAAAAAGTCATGTAACAGACTTGTGGGAGCTGCTGTGTTTTGCTGATTGATGATCCACTTTCTACTTTATTCCCGAGTCCTAAGGATACATCTAGTTAGAAACTTACTTGTTCATAATGCCTTTCAGTTAGTTCTACCCACTAAGCTATAGGGAGAGACACCCCATGGCAAACTTCACATACATGAGAGCAATACACAATCTCTACAGGAAAAGGCTTTGTGGCCTTGTGCCCTTGAACTCTGTACTGCCCTCGTTGGTCTTATGGACTGAGAAGAGATGCCATCCCCACAGATGCCACAGATGCCAGATAATAGAAGTGAACCCATTTGCTGGGTTGCTTTTGCCTGGGTGTTTTGTCTGGGGCAAATCCAACCCCTCTCTTGGTTTTCTGGCTCTACCCAGTCTATTACTTGATGCTGGTAACAAAGGGCAAAGCCATCTAAGAACAACTTTAGTATGTCAGGCTGGCTGAAAAGATAGCAGTGACTATAACACCTGCCATTAAAATGCCATGTGAAAAGAGTTCCAGAAGTTTTGAATGAACTTCTGGACATAAACAACTAGCCCACACCACTTTTGCTCCATTAGGTTTTAGGCCTATCGTCATTTCTTAATGGAGTAAAAATCACCCTGTAAAAGAGTGAATGTGCCTAGGAGATGCCCCGTTTGAATTTTGTCTCTCAATATAGCAAAGCAATTGGCTATTCTAAAATCAACATTCAATGATCAGTGATATCAAGAGAAATAAGAACAGAGCACTTATCCACAGGAAGTGCATAACAGGAACCCAGTGTTTATCCTGTTCTCAGTGTACATTGCCAGATCATTGTTCAGGAAACTTTGAACAGGGTCACTCATGTAGTTTACCAAGCTTTTAAAATCTAAATTGAAAAATGGAATTTGTCTCTGTTAGAGTTTTGAAAGCTTATTAAAGGCTAGCTGGATATCAAGTTTGAATACTAAGAAGCCCTTAGGACTTCCACCTCTGCTTTTCTAAGCACAGTGAATGCTGTCAGTCAGAAGTGAAGTAAATTGGATTAGTAACTTTCTATAACTAAGTGAATCTGAAGCTACATACAGAAATCATCCTAAGCATTTTTGTTACGTGGTTTCTGATTAAGTACTTTAACTGAAGAAATGAATACAAACTTAACACTCTCAATCTTATAATGGGGAGTCACATATATAACTTTTGTCATTTCATCCATTTTTGCCACAAATTGCAGAGATTCTGTTTGCTGTCACAAAATCTGACTGATTCCAACTAGAGGGGCTGCTTCAGTAGCCCTGTGCTTCGGATGCCATCAAAAACATGGCTCCAAAGCAGTAGTTTACTCTAGGCTTGTTGTGAAGGTCTAATGAGCTAACAGAGAATGCTGCTGAAGCAATGCCCAGCATAGAGCAGACACTGCTGGGTGTTGGGTGTCGCTGCAGTTTATCACCATTGTCTCAATAATGCTGAGCTTGCTGCAGTTCTGAGTGGGCTTTCAGCACAAGTAGTTCAACTTATTTATCTATCTGGCTATTTCACTGTTTATTTATTGTGTATGTGCTGTGTGGATACACATTCATAAGTATGTGGGCATGCATGTGTGCACAAGTGTGCATGCACCTTCAGAGTCGGAGTCCAGAAGACAACCTCAGGTGTCATCCTCAAGTGCTCTGTCTTTTTTTTTTTTTTTGGCTCAGACCAGTTTATTTCACTCTCCTGCATTCAAAGAAATGAAATCTCAAGAAACCATATTACAAAGAAAGGCCTTTGACTTTAAACAAAAAAACAAAAACAAATGGTCAGTTATCAATGGAATAAATTTTATACATGCCTCACTTTTTATTCCAAAGAAAATCTCTGGTTTTACAAATACACAAATACCATAATGTTTAATGATAATTTAATAATACCAAACTAACACTATTAGAAGAGGCAAGGAAAAAGACCCCAGACAAACAAGAGACAGGGCATCTCCCTGGAGCTTGTCAATGAGACCAGAGTCAATACCCAGCAAGCTTCAAGGATCTTCCTGTCTCTTCTCCCAAGCGCTGGGACTCCAGGCATAGACCACCACACTGGAAATGTTATGTGGGCCTCGTGCTCAAGTTCAAGCACTTTATTCACTAATCAGCATAAGTAGCTCTGAGTTCAGTTTTCATTCTGTTCCCTTCCCCCCTCTTTCAGTTTCTTAAGTTGGGGTCAGGCTGTATCCCAGGCTGACCTGGGGTATGTAGCCTTAGAATAGCCTATCCTGTCCTACCATATTTCTCCTATATGAAGCAATCTGGAGACATTTAGGACCAATTTTGGTTTCTTGCTTTTCGTATCTCACTCATGGCTAGAAGAAATATGCAATACCAAGCCAGCCTTCACATTTTGAAGACTCTATAAGAAAGCCATTATTAGAAGAAGGTCTGAGCAAGTGTTCCAGTGGGAGTGAAAGGTAAGAATAGCAGCAGACTCGGGATCTGGATGGGATGGTCCATAGGCCCACCAGAATCACCAGGGATGTGCCAGTGCCAACTGCCTCTGTCCCGCCGTGGGGCAGCCTGGATGGACGTGTCAATCCAGACACTGATGAACCATAGCAGGCTCATTTAAACATCAGTGCTAGTTGGAGTGGAGCAACAAAGATATTGTGTGCAGAAAAGAAAATAACCTCAGAAAAGATGAGTTTTGCAGTCGTTTTCGAGAGAAGGGTTTCACTGGGAAGAAACTTCAAAGATGAACTCCTGAAGAGGAGCATTGAAATTTAAAATTAGGCACATTTTCAGCAAGGCACAAGATACTCTGATTTCAGAATCAGTTATCAAAGGAGAAAACATTATGTATAATTAGAAAAATTCTCAGAGACAATAATTTTCACCAATGCAAGGATTACTTCATTAAACTCTTCTGAAAAAAGCAAGACTTGAAGATGGATTAATTTTATAGCATTCTGTTGGGATATAATTATTGGTACATCCCTTCTGCAATGAGTCCTATCAGCAAAGACAGATACAGAGGTCAAAATTCAGGTTGCCCTTGGACTTGCACATACAGTGTTCAGTAAGAGAAGGAGGAAGTGGAAAGGTCCCAACAAATGGTGCCCATCACTTGGGTCCATCCTGAGCTGCAGACTGCAGAACTCTCATCCAGTAATGTGAACTCTGTGTTCATGTTACCGATTAACATCAATCCACTTGGCCTATTTTTACAAGACTCAACACACATTTGAACACACCTTTGAATCTCCAAAATAGACTCAGGCACCACATTCTATTCTGGGTAACCACAAAGGTACTGGAAATTTCAAGTTGTAATAAACACCATGACCTACAAACATAAGAACCCGAGCTGGTGAGAACAGGATCCTGGGGCTCCAATTATTCTTTGGGGTGTCTGACATGCTGATGATCAGCCTAGGTCATCTTTCTTGTGATGTTTTTCCTCTTTCAGTGAACGTAATAATGTTCTCTTTCTAACCCTTGAGAATCAGTTTAAGGTCTATATTTGAAGACTACTTTTACACTGCTTGGAGATGACAAATAGATATTTTTATTATTCAGAGGAAAATAATCTTCCATTTTTCATCCTTGTAGAGAACTCATCTCCACCTCACTCAATTATCCAGATTTTAATTTACTGCAAAAGTACTCAGAGCCTTTAGATTCCATGAAGGGATTGTTTTAAAAAAGGCATAATAATTTTACTATTAATCAGAACAGTTTATGCACTGAATTACAAAATGCATTCATGATGATAATTTGCATATTATATAATTGCATAAGCCATGCATCACATTATATGTTGAATGCTACATAAACTTTCAAATAAGAAATTTCACAAGAAATTATGTGCATAAACTTTAACAATCAAAGTTGTGTTTTTATTTCACATTCCATTTTCTTTTTACTTTATATTCTTTAAATTTTATTCTTTTTGCACGTATAGTATGCACAGTGTGGTGGTGGTGATGGTGATGGTGGTGGTGTGTGTGTGTGTGTGTGTGTGTGTGTGTGTGTGTGGTGTATGCACATGTATGTGGAAATATACTCACAGGTGCACAGAAGTCAGAGGAGAATATCAGGTATCTTTCCTTTCTCACTAATCTGCATTTTCCCTTGAGATGGAGTCTCCCTGAACTCAAATGTATGAAATTTTGGTAGCCAAAGTAACTCTCTGGTCTGTTTTCCCCAAACAACAGAGGTTAACATGTCTGGCCATGCCAGCTGTTTACATGGGTTTTGAGAAATTGAACTCAGGTGGTCTCATGCCCTTTCAGGCCCCCATGTGGGCAGCAAGTGCTCTTACCTGCTGAGCCATCATCCAGACCTTATTTTTATTATGAAAGTGATAACCATGTAGTGTATCTTCCAATATACATGTTTCTCACAATAAAATCATTTGAGAGAAATCATAGCACGTTGACTTAATTATTAATGCAATATTTTATTAAATTCCTCTTTTAAGTAAAATTGATGAAAATGTACGAGGTGATGACTTGTTTGGTAATATTTCTAATCTTATTCTTGACTATTTTCTCATTAATTTTTAGTGTATTTAGAAAAATTCCTTTTCACTGAAGTTTCTTTTCAAACATTAAATACCTGAAACTCTTGAACTACATTCAAGTCCAATTGAGAAATTCCATGACTGGCTTCATTAGTGGTTTGTGTTTTGCTGAAGAACAATGTGCCTCTCACACTGAAGGATAATGTACCTATCACACTAAAACTGTTTATGAATGGTGCTTACTCATTTCTAATTTTGAGAAGCATCTCTAACGTCATAGCTTTCAAGGAGGCAAGAAGATTCAGAGTTTCATTTCTCATTACACTTATCTCCACTCACTGCTCCAGGGATTATATTAACTTGACCTAAGAAATAAACACTAGGGATAAATGTAAAATCCCCAAACAATGAAGTAAGTAGACCAGCTTATTAACGCATACTGATCTGCGTCCACACTCACACACAAAGGCACATTATAACTAAATGTTCCCAATTCTCTCTCACTTCCAAGATACCCACTGTGGCTCTACAGGTGAAATACAAGTATCTTCGTCTTTCATCTGTTGGAGACATTCTAATAGCTTCCCCCAAGTGGATAAGAGCTGTAAACTGCAGGAGTTAATACAAGATAGTTGGGTGACTCGAAAATTGGAATGGGTTCCATTTGAAACGAGCCAAGAAACCTACGCACTCAGTTCTCGTTATTTTTACAGCCAGTTAACTCATAAATGCTCCTTTCACATGAAAGAAATCTTAGCTTTTTAATGCTAAAATCCTTTTTCTTTTTTTTAAAAAATTATTTATTTATTTATTCATTTTCAATGCAGAGAGAGAGAGAGAGAGAGAGAGAGAGAGAGAGAGAGAGAGAGAGAGAGAGAATGCACCAGGGCCACCACCTTGTGGGTCTAGCTTATGTGGGTCCTGGGGAATTAAACCCTGGGGCCTTAGGCACTGGAGGCAAGTGCCTTAACCGCTGAACCATCTCTCCAGCCCTAATATCCTTATTCTTATACCAGTCCTTTGGGCTGATAGAAAGTATCTCCCAGTCCTCAAGGATGCTGAGATATATTTGTCACTTAATAACTGACTTTATTAATTTAGGACACAATTAAAGATTCCTTGCTCACATTTGTTTAAAATGAGCCATATGTGTCTCAGCTTTGACTCTGTACCATTAAAATCATTTTTCTCTTACCCACTTGAATACAGAGTTGAAGGCCTGGAGTATGAGAGAGCATAAAAGAAAATCATTGTGCTTTTAAGATTAAAACATGGTGGTACTTATTGAAGCGGCATTATGCATAAGCAACATTAATGGTTTAAGTAGAAATTTAAAAGTTAATTAATCAGAATTAATTTAATTAATTGGAATAATACTTTTTAAAAGCTATACAAATCTGTTTAAGATAAATGTGAATGCCTTCGCCAAGTGCCACATTTTATTATCTTCAAATATTATAAATCCATCATCTACACGAGGAAGAAAAACAGGGGAAATATATTTACTATTGTAACTGTTCAGCAAAATTTATTTGCACTTCATATGTTCATGCTTTTTATTTATCCAGACATTTATGCATTGGGCACCTGAGCCTCAGGTACAAAGTTATAAACACACAGTGTATATGGTCCTGAGGGCCAGGACGCTGAGTGTCCATAGAGTACAGCTCCTCCCTCAGGAGGAAGCTCAACTCAGTTATGAGAAGCGCATGAGTGGACAGAGGACTGTGAGCTGAAGTTCCCAGAAATAAACCCTACACAGACATTAAACGTTCTGCAAGGCTCTTAGTGATTGTGGGATTGGAATGTTACAGATCCAGAGCCAAATTAGCTTGGA
Organism: Zapus hudsonius; assembly: GCA_004024765.1. Classification (NCBI taxonomy): domain Eukaryota; kingdom Metazoa; phylum Chordata; class Mammalia; order Rodentia; family Dipodidae; genus Zapus; species Zapus hudsonius. The sequence goes on from PVHP010002553.1 coordinate 79,010, forward strand.
CTGTCTTGGCCGCTTAAATAGCTACTTATTGCTCGCCTCTCTGTGTGACCTAATGTCCTTGTGACTATTAGGTACATGTTTTTGGAATGTTCAAGCTGACCCCTAGCTTCCAGCAACCCATAGGCTAGAATGTCATCAGATAACATAACATCTGAGGTCCGTAGCAGAGATTTCTCTGCTTTGCTGTATAACATGTCTACGTGATGTTCCCAGGAATGTATTGTAAAAGTGTATTGATTTATAACTCTTTAGTCGGTTACTATATAAACATCATAAATTATTACCATGTTGGAACATGGAATTTTTTTTAATATTTATTGTCCATAATGAGTTACATTATTTAGTGGGCAAACCATGCGTTGTTATCCCGACTTCCCCAATTCCCCCCCTCCCCATCCCTGATCAGTTGTATATCCTCCTTCGTGGGCTGTATGTATTAGTCCTTGTGGCAAGGGATCCTGTAGATCTTAGTACTCATCCCGGTCTTCCTGGCCCAAGTCAGTTGTTACTGATGGGTGCTATGCCTCTGGACCGTCTCCCCCACCACGTGGAATTTGGGGTAACTTTAATCTGTGTTTCTGGGCTATGGCCAGGCTTACTTATATGCTTTGAGGGGACAGGTATGACAGGACTAACAAAGTCACCTACAGCTATGCCACTTATGTGTGATGAAAAGTGCATGCCTTGTGGAGAAAATAATTGCTTTCTCATTTTATCTTTGCTATTTTATTGTGTGTGTGTGTGTGTGTGTGTGTGTGTGTGTGTGTGTGTGTGTGTGGTGTATGCATGTGTATGTGAGTGGAGAGGCCACATGTTGACATCAGGTGTTTCCTTCATTCACTCTCCATCTTACTCTTTGAGAAAGGGTCTCTCACTGAACCTGGAGCTCATGGATTCAGCTCAACTAGCTAGCCAGCGAGGACTAAGGATCCTTCTCTGCCCACTGCCCAGCCCTGGAATTACAGATTTACATGGGTGCTGGAGTCTGTGCCTGCTAACCATCTTCCCAGCCCCTCTTACTTTATTTTATTACTTTGTGGTATCGGATGTGTGTGGGGGGGAATGTCAAAGCCAGGGACTTGTACATGATAAACACCCTTTATGGCCGAAATACATATACCCATAGCCCCTTTCTTTGTTTTAAAGGGCCTGGATGACCTCTTTTCTCCAGAGTGTTACTACTTAAGTGTGAAATGGAATTTGCCAATGCAAGTGCTGAAACTTGCTATTTATCATACAGGCTGTTGCCTTTAAAACGTGGAGACATTGTCTTCCTTCTAAAACACATGCTTTCTGGGGTATCATTTTCTTCTTTAGATCAGAGTTTTGTAGTCAACAAAGGGCTGCTTCAACATGGGCATAGTTGCAAGACTACTGACTTTGTTTGTTTGTTTGAGCTGCATTGATTAGATGTGGTTCCAAAGTTGAGCTCATCATCCTTAATCCTGAGGTTACACCATCCCAGTCAGCAAATGCAGGGGCCTGCTGACATTGCACACAGAATAGCATGTTTGCAGTGGTCAGTTTTCCAATGGTGCAACTAAGAAATCTTTTAAATTGAAGTAGATTCCAATTGCAAAAAAAAAAAAGGTAATTGATAAATTATTTACATTGAGGGAATTTAATATTTTCCTCTGGTCTAGTCTTGTAATTTCATCAGCTCTCTAACCATGATCTACATGTGTCTCTTTTGATGACAATTTCAGAACATTAAGTAGATTTAGAAAGCATGGGCAAGTAAAGAGAAGAAAATAAAAACCATCCAGACCTGGGGAGGTGGCTTAGTAAATAAACACTTGCCAGGCAACCCTGAGTATCTGAGTTCGGATCTCCATATCACATGTAAAAGCCAAAAGCAAACTGTAGCCAGCTTTTGCAATTCCAGCATTTTGAAGGTGAGGAAGAAGCCAGAGAGATGGGAGAATATTTCCAACGCTGTCAGACCAGTGCAGTGTTGAACAGCAAGGAGAGACCCTGTCTCAAAACCAGATGGAAGTCCAAGGCGGACCCTGGTAAATTATTCTCTGCCTTCTAATTCCATGGATTCCACAAGCAAAACTATAGCAGGAATGATAAATGGAACATTATACATTTTCTTTTGCCTGACCTGTAGTTCCCACAAATAGGCAGTTTTGATAAAAAAAAAAAAAAAAAAAAACAGTTTGAATCTTACTTTCCCACATGTATGACCTTGTATAAGTTGTTTAACTTCTTTGAGGCTGTTTCCTCTTCTGAAAGATGAGAATAATGCCTTCATCAGAGTATTTTTGTAAATAGTCAATGAGAGGTGTTTAAAGAATTTGGCATGCTGGGCTGGAGAGATGGCTCAGCGGTTAAGGCACTTGCCCCCAGTGCCTAAGGCCCCCGGTTCAATTCCTCAGGACCCACATAAGCCATACCCACAAGGTGGTGGCCCTGGTGCGCTCTCTCTGTCTCTCTCTGTCTCTCTCATCTCTCTGCTTGAAAATGAATAAGTAAAATACTAAAAAAAAAAAAAAAAAAAGAATTTGGCATGCTGCCTGACACAGTATGCATCAAATGAATGGCAGTCATTGTGATTATTTATAAGAATACTTACTGCTATTTTGCATTCCTAACTAGCCCTGAAGATCACAAGACTCCAATATCACATGGCGTAGACACTAATTTTGGATCAGCCCAAGAAAAACATAGTTAAGCCAGTAAGTCTATTAAAAAAGATGACATTCATTCTTAAGCAAGTTCTCTAGGGTTCTGGGGAGTCTAGCTTCTGTTAGCATAGTTGATAGAAGGAGTGTTCTCCTGCATTCTATCCTTATATTGTTTTCTATATTTTCATTGTTTTCACTGAAAGAATAGTTGGTCTCATCGTAGTATCACCCATCAAGGGCAAGAAGATACAGAGAGATGCTCTTCTGGTCTTCAAGACATTTCTTCGAATTGTCTATATGACAATTTAAGGATGAGATGATCATTAAAACCTGGTGAGTTTTATAGTCAGTATCATTTTCTTTATTTCTCTATTGTACAATGTATTTTGGGTAAGCTTTATCATGCTAAGATTTTTCAGGAGATTTCTAGTCCCTTGTGCTCCCAGGAGGGTTTTTTTTTTATTAATAACATAGTTATCCATTATCAAGAGCTAGGACTTCAGTGTATATATTGTAATAACTCTTTCATATGAAAGAATTAATAATGATTCCATATTTCAGACACCAAATGATGGTGTTCATGGCACATTCCCCCAAAATATGGCACTATGGTGTTTGAGAAGACAGTAGAAACAGGAAGGTTGCTCTGCCCTTCTTGCCTGAGGATAAACTAATTTTATAATCTTTCTCTGAAGGAAGTCATAGGCCATTACCAAGAGGGAAGGAATGTTCTTAACTCTGAAGACACAGGACACAAAGAACCAGAACCAATGGGTGTTACTAATTCCTCAAGTTTATCACTACAGATTATTTCATTACAGATTATTTCCCTTTCATCCAATCATACTTCTCCATAATCAGGTCTTCATCAAATTTAGAATAAAATTCAAGTGCTGCCTTGGGTCTTCATTTCCTTCTGAAAGCTCCAATGTCATGTAAGACTTGTTAATTCTCAAGTTTTCCTTATGTTAATTTATTTTCTGATAGGAGCTTCAGCCAGTGGTCTGAAAAAAATCATTCCTACATCAGCCTGTGATTGAAAGGTATGAAGTCATATGCCAGAGGAAGCCAAGTCCATGCCTGGACTTTAGCCTCTAGTCCCACAGGCTTCTGCTCGGCCTGTTCCCTTCTTTCATCGGAGGGATTTGAAGCTGAATTGGAGGAACCTTGTCTTAACAAGGTGCACTCAGAGAGAAAATCAGTCATAGGATACCAAGATGTTAAAAAGTACTAACTTTATAGTCTTTTTTAAAAAACTTTATAGTCTTAATTCTAACAGGGGTGCCCTTCAAGCTAAGTAGCTGGTTTTAATAGCAATGAGCATGTCTCATTTTTCCTGCTCAAAATCTTTCAGCACCTTCCCATCTACTTAGTGTAAGACCCATGTACCCTATCTGGCTCTGGTCTCCTTGACCATTTTAGTTTCTAACTCCGTATCAGAAACCCTGCATTCCAGTCACACCAAATGACTGTTGACCTTCAACACATACCCCTTTCTGCTTTTTTTTTCCTTAGCACATACTATTCTTTGGTCAAGGTCAAGGTGGTCTAAGCAAACTCCAAGGCAAGTACTCCCATATCCACCTGGCCCTACCTCAAACATTTCCCCAGTTCTGCCAACAGCCACATCCATTACTCTTAGCCTTCCCTTACTGCTGTGCATCCACGCCTCTCTGTAATGCAGCACCACACTAAAGCTGAAATGGCATTGGGAGGACTGTTGGCAGTGAGCTTTTCAAGCCCTCTCTAAGCCTAAAAGGTGTCTGATCAACAGTAGGTCTTGACTGAGTACATTCCTGGGTCTCTCCCTGCCCAGTTACCATAGTTCATGTATGACATTTTCTCTTGCCTGAGATACTGAAGCATCTTAACTATTTCTTGCGCTTTTCATTTAATTTGACTTGCTGTCATAGTGCCATTTTTCTTTATACCCAAAGATGACAATTATTTGTCCCCACTTAACGAAATTCCCATGGGAATCTTTTGTTTTAGAGAATTAGCCCAATTTACTTTAGTATGATGTTTATCATGGCTACCTCTCATTTGGTGTTTCTGATGTGGCAGGTGCTATACCAGCCATTTTTCATTCACCTCACTATATCCTAAGGGGAATCCTCAGAGGTGACTGTGATCATCTGTAAATAAGGAGCATAGTTCTAGAGGAGCCCAGGTACCTGTTTACATATAATGAGTCAGCAATCACAGAGCTGGGAGATGTGACCACAACATACCAGACCAGGATCTCATTATTGTTCCCACATTTCAGACCCACCTGCCAACCCCCTACATTCTTTCTATTTCTGTTCCCTTGTATAGTATTCACTCCACGGAAAGACTCTGTCTTTGCCTTGCACATCTCTGAAGGGTATGACTATTCCACTCATTCTCTCTGGGCTTTTGATCACTTCTGTCTTGGGGCTTATGATGATGTGTGATCACAGCTCTCTTGCCTTGTTCCTGATGGCCACGAACAGTCCCCAGGGGCAGCAGCTCTAGCTATTCACCACTGAACTCATACAGCCAGGAAAATCAGAAGTGCTCAGAACATGCCTTCCATGTGAACTCATTTCTATAAGAAAGAATGACAGAAATTCTTCCTAACACGTCTTTCTTCTTCCCCTTCCTCCCCCCCTTCCTTCCTGCTTCTTAGAGGCAGAGTCTCGCTATGTCATCTAGGCTGGCCTTGAACTTATGATACTCTTGGCTTTTCCTCCAAAATGCTGTGATGACAGGTATATGTCACCACTCCTAGCCACTTGCTAACACTTCCTTAGCATCGTTTACATGCCAGGCCCTGCTCAGTACAGTCAGAACACATAAATACATGTAATCCTCAGGAAACTCTTTGAGATAACTTACCATTGTAATCCTTAATTATTTTCCTAGAGAAACTACACTCATAAAGACAACTTCAATTAAAAAAAAAACTTTTCTCAATTTTGAACTACAAAATAACTACAATTTGCCAATCTTGCTATTTTTGTTAATTTGCACTATTTTCCCCCAGTAACTATCTTAGATCAGTCAAATCACAAATTTTTTAAAAATAAAGAATTTCATTATTTGCTTTTAAAATTCATGTGTAGAAAAAAAAGAAACCTGGGGTGTTAGTTTAAATATTTAACCTAAGAATTCTTAGTAACTATATTTAATAGCTTAAAAATCAGAACAGTGATTTTCTTGCTGCGAGGACAATATACCCAGAAGCAATTGATTGAAGGAAAAGGTTGATTCTGGCTTACAGTGTTGAGGGGAAATTTCTAACATGGAGAAGAAAGAGCCTCACTTCTTCATATCAGCAGAGAGCAAGCAAGGAAAGTGAGCCGAGACAGGCAGGTAGGACAGGGTTATAATACCTTCAAGGTCCATCCCTATTGACAGACCTCTCCCAGCAAGGCTCCAAAGGCTTCCCAAACTTCCCTAATGGTGTCACACATTGGGGATTAATCTTGAGGCTTAATCCCAGACACATGAGGCTATGGGGGGCATTTTGCATTCAAACCACCACTTAATTTTTTATAAACTTTTTTTCATCAAGAACTAAACTAAGCAAACAAACAAAATCCCCTAAGGGATTTTTTGATTAAGCACGTATCCATGGGGAACATGGTTTTTTTTATAAGTAGTATATATGAAGCTATAGCCATCAGTCCATAAATATCATCTTTACTTAGGCAAGATCTGAGGCCCTGATTTGTGAAGAATTTGCTTTGCTTTCTCCTAATAGCTGGAAAAGTATGCCCAGCTGCTTAGCAGGTACCTTCATTGAGATGTTTCCAGCAAACACATCAAGTCCTGAATGTCTAAACATTCAATCACCCAAATCAAAATCAAAGCGAAAAAACAAAAAGTCCCTCTCTCTTCCCACTTTGGTTTAAAGTATCTCCTCTCCCATTACCCCAGGATCTTTGCACAGCACAGAGATCCATTGTTGGAGCGGCCTTGTATAGTCTTGTTGGAATTCATGTACACATGACAGTGAAGATCTCAATGAAGAGGGCAGTGTCACTTCACACCATCTGTGTGGTATCACAAAACTGTCAAGGACCCAGGGATGAGTACCTGGGCACAGGCATTTGAAGCAGAGACTTTCTACAAACTCCCATGAGCAGCTGTCAACACTCGCAGGTGATATTGATGGAATTCTTCCGTATGTCAGACGAAGTGCTATACATGCTAAATAGTTTTAATATTCAGGAACCTGGGTTCCTTCATATTAGAAAAGGAAACAGAGAAAGTCGATGGGGGTTTTCATTAGCCTGTAATGCAGCCCATTCAATGAGCAAGACAGGATGGCATAAATCTCTCCACTTGTAATGCTCCCCACTAGGGACAAGTCAAGTCCCTCCGTGTCTTCACACTCCTACTGAACCTCACAGGCATCTGTGGACCTTTTGCTATACCTCAGTGTGACAAGGCCATCTACTGGAAACTTCCTTAACCTTTCTTAGAGCTGACTACAAATATTCAATCTAACACTTCAGTACTTGGAAGATGCCTATCTCTACCTGTGCCCTGTCCTCGTCTCCTTGCTGCGTTCTCTAGGGGGGGTCTGGTTCCATACCCACCTTTTTGTGATACTGGGCATCAAACTTGCGATTTCACATATGCTGAATATATGTAATGCATACAAAAAGGTGTATGCATATGTATCCATTATGAAATGATCACTAGAATCTAGTGAATTCATATATCCATCAGCTCATAGTTTATATTTCGTATGTTGAAGAAATTTAAGATCAATTCTCTTAACAAATTGCAAGTATAAAATATAGTGTTATTAATTATAGTATCCATGCCGTACATTAGACCCCTCTCTTTGGTACTGCTACCATGGAACATGTGCACGCTTTGACTTCCATCTCTCCCATTTCCCCCTCTCCAGCAAACAACATTGTACTAGTTTTAATGAGTTTAATTTTTGTAGATTCCATGTGTGATGTCATAATGTATTTTTCTTTATTTTTTGACTTATTTATTTCTGTTTATTTGATCATTAAGGCAGAGTTTCACTATATAACCCAGGATCTCCTTCTCCTGCCTCGCAGCCAATCTATGCAGCTTAGTTGACTTATTTCATTGAGCATGTGTTCCCAAGGTTCATCCATGTCGTTGAGAATGAGTGGATGTCCTTCTTTTTCAGGGGAATAAAATTCTATTCTGTGTGCGTGTGCATGCACACACATATACACATAGACATACAATCTCTCTGTTTCTCTCATATGTAAGTATCTATGCAAAATATGCATCACTCTCTATATGATATATATATATATATGCATGTCAGAAAAATTCTCTTAATCTATGGATGGAAACTCAGGTGGTTTCCATTTACTTTGGATATATACCTAGAGATGGGATTGTGAAATCACATGGCAATTACAGTTTTAGATTTTTGGTAAACTTTTCATTGTTTTCCATAATGTCTGTAGTAGGTTATATTCTGATTAACATTATATTTGAATTAGGCCTTGACTGAGCTTGTGTTTTGGCTCAATCAATCCTCTCTTGTGTTCCGAGATCATTTTGCCAGACCATATGAATGAAGATTTCTTGGAAATGATTTTCTTTTGGTTAAAAACAAAAAAAATGAATTTCAAACCAATTCTCTTCCTAATTCATTGTGAACTTAAAACGCTCATCAGGATTAGTGACCACACAGATAACAAATGTTCCAGTCCTGAAGTCTGTCGAAGTCCTGGTCATGAAAGTCTTGTTCATTCCTCCTCTCCTCCTCACCCATCTTATCTCTACCTGTACATCTAGTGCCTTTTCTCCCAGGCTGAGTGAGCAGAGTACAATACATGAATGAGGCATTTGTGAAAAATGCAGTTCATGGATGGGACATTCTCAAGACAACACTTTTATGATCATAATCTTCTCATTCTTGACAGTTACAAAAATAAATTTAATGAAAAAAGAGAGAAATCAGAGTTTTGAGGGCATTTTTCCCCTAATTCATTCCAAAGGAAGCAAAAGTTTAGGGTTCAAAAGGATTATTATGTAATTTTATATCGTCATAATTTATAGCTGAAGTCAAAAATGATTTTGCCAGATAACTGTCATTATGAAGGCTGGAAAGGGCATTTGAGACTTTGGGTCAAAAGGAAGGCGACTTTTAAAGCTAAACTCGGTTATTTGTGACTTTGATTATCATTTCCTTTTATTAAATAAGGATGCTGGTAATTCCTCTGTCATGCCAATAAATCTACAAATTAATTTAAAATGCAATCAAAATACTTTACATACTTTGGAAGGAAGACTTTTTTAAATTTAAGGAAAAATGACATCAGTTATATCAGTTTTATAAAATTAAGCTATGGTGGAAAGGAAGTTAATGATATAATCAGATTACAGATCCCATATCACATAAAAGGCATGATTTTAAGTAAAGCCATTCAAAGAATTCAAGATAATATGTCATCTGACTTACTGACCTAAGAAAATAAGAAAATCCTATTCCCTTCAAACATGCATATTTTCAAAAGAGAAATATTATTTCTTTGACAAAGAAACCTGCTATGTTTTCCTCCATTTTATTGTTTTATTGTTGTTGAGATTAG